>JAIUCV010001745.1:0-66369 GCA_026724425.1 Erythrophleum ivorense | reverse complement strand
CAAGCGGTTTTTTATATATTTGAGGGGTTAAATGAACTCTAATTCTTATGAAATCTTAGAGGCATATAGCTTTCCATAGCCACTGAGATCACTCAATTTGGAGTGTGTGTAAACTCAAGTTATGCATATCCAAAGTTCCGGTATTATATATGCACGAAAATCTGATAGTAGTACCATTCCATTAGATTTATGTGGCCAAAATGAATTTTTTTTATATGAAATTTTTACAGCATGTAGTTTATGTTATGAGCTTTTTAGAAAGTCCTCATTTGCATGATTTGGAGTTCTCAAGCTTAAGATATATATTTTTGAAGTTAGTAGCAAAATTATGGGTGCATAAGAATGAATGTAACTTGTGCTAATTTGTGATGCATGCCTAAAACTCGAATTTCTTGCTTATTTTTCTGAGGTTTTTGATTGAGCAAATATATTATGGATATAATTTGAGATTGGAACACTAAAGTGATGCATTTATGCAAGATTTAAGAAATAGAGCCTTGATGTCGGAAATTTTCGCTATTAAAAGTGTTGAATATAAGGAAATTGGATGTATATGCACATTTAAGTGTAAATTATGACCTATTATATTATGGTATGACATTTGTTGGTATTAAAGCAACAGGTTCAGGCAATATAACTATATATTTGGCTCTTGAATTGCTTGGATGGCATATATTTGTAGTGCATTTGCCCAAAATTCAGTTGAAATGGATATATAATATGTGTGTCTCTGTGTGTACGTTGTGGAATTGTATTTGTATATTAAGGTTATGGTTATTTTTAGCCAAAATGATGAACACAAGAAGTGGTAGACTAGCTAGGGATAGGACTAAGGACCCTATGCAGACTATCATTTAGAGGTCGGATAGACAACAAACCATAATGGATCAACAATAAGCCATGTTAGAACGACAAGAACGAATTGTGTAGTAGCAACAAGATGTGATCCAACAGCTACAAAATACTCCACCTAGGTGTGAGGAGATGAGATGAGAAGCCCCTGAACCACAGTCACTGGTTCCTAGCAATGCACCAACACCTCCTCAGGAGCCAGTATAGGCCCAGATATCTACCTAGAAGTTACTAAATCAGTTTAGAAGAGAATGGTCCACCCTCATTTGATGGAGAATTGGATGTAGATAAAGCTGAGACATGGATTATACAAATTGAAAATATCTTTAAAGTGATGGTTTGTACATCTGAGCAGAAGGTCATGCTAGCCACCTTCATGCTAGAAAAAGAAGTAGATTGTTGGTGGCATAGCATGGAATCTATCATGCAAACAAAGAACATCTCGATTAATTGGAATACTAAAGTGATACATTTATGCAAGATTTAAGAAATTGGGCCTTTAATGTTAGAAATTTTTGCTATTAAAAGTGTTGAATATAAAGAAATTGGATGTATATGCACATTTAAGTGTAAATTATGAGCTATTATATTACGGTATAACAAATGGTAATAATTTCCATGTTCAGCCATCACTTTATTTCTCCATTTGTATCATGGCTCGTTCATGATGATCATGTTGCATTCATGCTAGCCAAAATTGCACAAGTTAGGTTACCTTATGTTTCTTATTTTTCACTAGTTTGTTATTTGTTAGCTAAAGATCCTTGACTCATTGAATTTAGCCATAAAGATTTTCTTGGCTATCACCCCTAGCTACCTTTGATTGACCCTTGATATTTTCAAATGCTAGTAGAAGTATTCTTGAATTTAAATGCTTTATTGATTGAAGTGACTTAAAGGCTTGAATGTTTCTTTAATCAATCCGAATTCTTTTTCTAGTTGATAGAAGCCTAATTCTTGAATTGGAGAGTTTTAGCACTAGACTTTCACTTCTTTGCCCTAAGCTCTCCAATTCTCCTTTCCTTTACAAATGACTTAAGAACTTGGGATAGAGAGTCTTGGTTATAGATAACTAATTCATTACTAATCTTAACATTTTACTTTTGTTAAAAGATAATTATGTGTTAAATTTGTTACACATGGCTTTTTTTTCATTAATTGATATAATTATCTATTCATTATTTGATTGACCACAATGTGTCACCTTATATACCTGGTAAGATCCTTTTAATGGTATAAATTTTTTTCATCAATTATTGAATCAAATATCATTTATTTGTGGCATAAGGTGGTAGATTTTTTTCTCTTTATAAAATGTGATAATTGTTAATTGGCTATAATTGCTATAGAGATCAAGATTGGGAATCAAATCAATGAGATACCTAGATAATAAGTGCCAAACAAAAAGAAAAAAAACACATGCACGCACTTCCACAGATTATGTGTAAATTGTTGTGATCAAAACCAAATTGTACTAGATTGACTGGTCGGACTAGGAACCTGATAAGATCTGGTTCAGTTTATTCTAGAAAATTGGTTAACTAAAGAATTGGTTGTAATATCATAGCTATATAGAATTTAACACATTTAACAGTGAAAAGTGCTATCATTATAAGGCAAATTAACTAATTTTTGCTTAAATAGACCATTTGGGTTTATCAAAGTCATCTTCCATTCTTAATACACTTAATCAAATAAAAACATCACAATTTGAAGCATGTATTTTGGGCTTGAGGCATACATCACAAATTCAACATCATACTTGCATTTTTCCTTAAGTTCCATAATCTAACCTAATCTTTAAAAATTCATAATTAATTCTAGAAAATTCCAAATCATGCAAATTAGGACTTTCTAGAAAGCTCAGGACATCATCTAGTTGCCATAAAATTGTTAAATCAATACAATATCATTTGGCCTATGAAAATTAATGGAATAGTAACTAGGGTTGAAATTTTGGACAACAATAGACTTGGAACTTTAAAAATTTATATCTGTCTCTACACAAATCCAAATTGAGTGCTCTTAGTGGCTATGGAAAGCTTATAATACCTATTTGTAAAAATTTTTATAAGCATTAGACCTCATTTGGCTGCTCAAAACCTAGAAAACAAACTAATCAAATGAACAGTATCATGACAATTTCTACATAATTTGGCAAATTTTAAAAAATCATAATAAATTCTTTAGAACTTCAAAAATTCTATTCTTTAACTCTATAAAAAACTCTAGATGACCTAAATGCTTGCCAAATTTCATGCCTAAACTTGTCCATTTGATCTAGTTTTAATTCAAGGCAAGATTATGGCTCAAAATGATCTCATTATATCATTAAATGGTTCAAAATAACTTCCCACCTGAACTATGACCATTTCAGCACATCCAAAAGCTCAAGCACAGCATATAGAAACATCATAATAGGTCCAATTCATCATGGAACTCAAAACCACCATTTCATTTGTTCATATACACAGGCAAACCATAGCTCAAGGATGTCAAAAACTTACATTCTTATACATTTAGCTCCATATCCATTATATACAACATATTCATATACTTTTACATATGATCAAAGGTTTACATCTTATAAACATTGTATGTATACATACTTTGACATTAAATTATATAAAAAACTATCATATTATCAAAATATTATCATTCATGATCTTTGGCTTCCATTCTTTACTCCATGAGACTCATCTAAATATGGTTAGACATAAAGTGGAGAAGAATAAGATTCAAAGAATTCCAATAACTCATTTACCATTTTAAGCATACATATATGGCACATTTTCATGTTAAAGAATGCAAGCATGCATCAAAGGCTTCTAGTAGACATACATAATCAAATTTTTAAGTCACATGATGTCATTCAAATCATACATAAGCTTTAGGAACTTTTAGTTAAGTCTCATCCAATTCTTTGAGACTTTTGAATTAATTTCACCTACTTTTAGAGACTTTTAACTTAGCCTCACTCACTTTTGAGACTTTTAACTTTGTCCACCCATTTGTAGGGACTTTTGACATAACCTCACCTATCAAGAGCTATACAGATTCAATTTATCATTTAAGAAATATAATGGTACCAAAGTATTAAACCAATATCTATAGATATATCTCATGGTTCAAACATATATACAAGTATTCAATAACAATTAAATAATTAAGAAATGCATACAAAAAAATGATGGAAAGCTACTTTAGTCAATAATCACAAACTTTTTTCCTTGAGCTTTCCTTCCCTTTCTCTGCCTCACACACACACCTAGGAGGAGCTTCATTTGATTGGCCTAAACACATCAAATAAGACACAAACACATCATTGGAATCCATTCTAACCTTACATAATCTCTACACAAACTTATTCTAATTTATGGCATGCTTATGGTTCCATACCAGGGTATAATGAAGCAACTCGTATACTTCATGATCTTAGCTTCAATTTTTCACTCAATCTAAGTCATATGACTCCATTTAAACTTATTAGAGTCATCATAAACTTAATTCAATGAGCCAAACACTAAGTTACTTCTTTGTGCCTAAAAGGAATCTAAACTTCTAACTTTCAAAATATGATTTTTAAATTCAAACCAATGGTTTCTTTGATATCTATTATTCATTTCTAGGCCTTTTGTATCTTTGAAATCAAAGAAAACTCTTCCTAAGTACTTGTTCTTCCCCTTGGCCGAGACATACATGTGCTTAAGGAACCCGTGGAGTTTTCTTCAATTTCCTAGGGAATTTGCCACCCATGAAGCTTCTTAAACCTTTTATGAACTCAAACACACTCTTAGATAGTCTAAATTACCATTGGAAAGCTTTATAAATCCTTAAGTGCAATCAAAACCCTAATTACTATAACTTGTTATCTATTGATTTTTTTTGAATCCTAATTATTCTATATGATTCCTCATGCTTCAAAACCTCAATTCCTATTAAGTTTGGATCATAATAGAGTCCCTCACATATGTCTCTAATTCTGGCTAAAACATGAATATGGAGGAAAGTCAAGAAGAAGCAACTTAGGCCATGGTATCTTACCTGATTTTCAAGCTTTTCAAAAGAAATTTCTTAGGCTTCCAATCTTTCCCTTAAACTTTCCCTCTCCTTTACTGAACCAGTCACAAAACATGTCTAATTAAATTACTAAAAACCATGAGAAGAGAGAGGAGGAAGAGGAAAAGAAGTTTGGTGAAGGAGAAGGCATGAAAAAGTAAGGAATTCTTACACTTTCAAAGCTTATTTCTCTTCCCCTTGCTCCCTCACTTGGTGCGCCACTTTGATTTGCCCTTGAATCTATTTTTGGACCAGAGGAAAGTCATTTAGGGTGCTGGCCAGAAGTGGGATGTGCTTTAAAAGGGGTGGAGACTCACTTATAGCATTTTTTAAAGTTTCAATTTAGTCCCTCATCTTGGTTTTTTTCATTTGGACTCATTTCAACTCCTTTTTGAAAACCTCCTTTTTCATCATAAAATTTAGGTCCTCTAATATATAAAATGCCTATGATTTCACTCAATTTGGATTTAAAATCTTACCGAATGGTTTGGTCAAAGTTTTGATCACTTGACACTCAAAAATTCATACTAGATGGATTTTGACCATTATGGGTTTCCTATGATTTTTAGCGTTTTTTAGAATCTTGGGAAACTCAATTTTTCCATTTAATGATATCTTTTTTAAGTTTTCAAAAAGTTGCCCGAAATTATAGAAATGCTACTACTTTTTCGGCTTCTTCGTTTAGCCGTTTTTACTTCGATTTTAGGCCATTATTAGCTTTGTATTCTTATTTCTAAATATCTAAATCATTATTTTAATCTTGTTTAGCCTCTAATCATTTCATCCTAAGGTCTTCTTTTGTAATCTTGTCGGTTTTAACCTAGTTCTAGAGAGGTTGGATATTACACTATTCAAACCAATAAAAAAATTAGTTGAACTTAAAATTGGATTGGTAAAAAATTAGTTAAACTAGTTATTGAAATTTTTGTTTTAAAGATTTTTTCTTATAAAATAGAATAGTTTATCTTGGATCAATATGAAAAACTAAAATAGAAAGAAATAGATAAAAATGAGATTGAAATAGAGAAAAAAAAAAAGAAAAAATATAAGAGAAGAAAAAATATGTACTTGATTATTTTTAGTACTTATATTTTATTATTTCTCATTTCTTAATAATATTTTTATCAAATACTAAGATATTTAACCAAAATTATTATTTATTTTTTTTAATGATAAGTGAAAATTTTATATAATTTAAAAACTTCAATAATTTAGTATTAAATATTTTTAAGTTTTAATTATAGTAATTCTTATTTTTCAATTAAAAATAATTTTTAAATATTTTAAAAATAATAAAATAATACTTAAATATTTAAAAATTATTAATATTTATTTATTATATTAAAATTTTTAATATATAAAATTTTAAAAAAATATATTTAATTATTATCAATTCAATTATACTTTAATTATAATTAATATAATAAATTATAAATTTATCTCCCTACCAATTTAATTAATTTAATTAAGGGTAGTGCTTCGAATCTTATCTTCCAAATATGAATTGATCCACCGCTGTGTTAATACTAGAATAAGGATTAGAGATCCTTTGAATTCTAGTTTATATTCGGAAATAGTACACCTCCTGTAGGAAACGAAGGAAGGTTATGCTGAATTAAATTGGAAAGGGAAGGTCTTGACTGAAGAGCTTTTGCTCTTAATTGTTGTTGCCATAGAAAAGACCTCTACATGAAAGAGGGCAGAGTTCCTTCCAAAACCTAGTTTAGTTTTTGGTCATCCCTATTTCTGAATATAAATCACTGTTGAATGGATAGCTGATCTCGCTCATTCCAGGCTAGCTGTCAGAAATGGTATCAGAGCATAGGTGGATGATAAGTGAAGAGAAGTGTGAACCTTAATCTCCTATAGCTTATTAAAAGTTTTAACTATTAACAGCCTTGATTTCATTAATATTAAAAAATTATCTTGTGTGTTTATATTACATATCTGTGCTGACTACTTATAACTAGAATAGTATTTACATGTATTTTATAAATCGAATAGAACCTCGAATATATGAAGTAAATCAAAGTAAACTCCCAAACAGTAGTTATATTCCAACACCAAATGAAATATTTATAGCTTCACCCTTCATGTTAGGTGGTAAAGGTAATAACACATGGAATTTGAATAACGGGACTAATATGTATTTAATGAAACAATTAAGATGTCTTGTAAATCCTCAATTAGATAATACCTCCTAGTTACCTATAGAAATCCACAATATATTAGAATTAGAACCATAATCAAATAAAAAGTATCGATTAAAGGAATTAGCTAAACCATTAGAACAAAAAGTATATGAAATAAAAAATGAATTACAAGAAGTAGGATCAGAAGTAAATATAATAAATCACAAGATTGACTGAATAAGTCAAACCTTAGGTATTTACAATCGAATAGAATCAATAGATGAACAACAAGAAATTAATATGATGAAATTATTTAATGAAACCGTATTTAGAGAAGTATCAGAACCTCAAATAAAAACTAAACCTATGAATGAACAAATTTATGAAATCAGAGTAATTACAGAAGAATTAAAAAAGGACAAGAAGTCATCAATAATAATTTATGGACTATTTATGATGAAATTCATAAATCTTCAACTAAATCTGTACAAGTAATAGAAGAATCAACTGAATATATTTCCCTAGAAGAATGTAAAAAAAATGAAGAAGAAACATTAAAATTTATGAGATATTTAGACAAATTAGATCGTGACAAAGAATTACAATTAAGCCTTATTCATAGAACAGAACCAGTAAAAGAAGTAAATATGATGCAAATATTAGAAGAATTAGAACAGGAAGAAATAGAAAACCGAATGGGTCAAGAAGAAGCAAATTTAGCAACCATAAGAAATGAATGAAGTTATTTAGATTATTTAGACAATGAATTTAAAGAATTAAATATGCAGGCAACAATTAAAACTGAAGAACAGCTTTTAACCCTCCTAATTTACAAGCTGTAGGATATAATCAAACTAATATTGGAACTAGTGCGCCTATAATAGACAGAGAAATAGAAATAAGTAATACTGAATTAAGACATAAAGAACCTCTCAACGAAAATACTGACTTTATGTTTGAAACAATTTATACTCCTACAGAAAAAAGTAATTTTCTACCTCCTCCATTAGAACAATATGAAACTCGCCAAATACCTAATGTAGGAATATGGTTAAATCTAGACTGTCAATTAGATAACGAGAAAAGATTAGAAGAATGGGTAAAAGCTCAAATAATAGCTTTATTACATAGAAGTATAGATACTAATTCTGCCCCTCTAGTTGTTGAATCTAGTTTTATAGGAATAGTATTAGAATGGTGGAAAACTCAAACTGAATCATTTAAGGAAAATGTAAGAAAGACAAAAAATTATAATAGTCGAAGAGAATATTATTCTTTATTATTAAAAAAATATGAACAAATATTAAGAAACAAATTTTTAGGAAGAAGTGTAGGAGCTAATGAATAAACAAAAATCTATAGAGCAATAACAAAATTACACCAAATAGGCATATGTACTTTAGAACCGAATGATTTAAATTAATATATTTGTGAATTTAAAAAATATTATTATGAAGCTAGATTTTCTAATTATGAACAAAAAAGATTCTATTTAGATTTATTTTATCATAAACTACCAAAGTTATTATCTGAAACATTAATAATTGAATATCAGAAAGCATTTAATGAGAGAACAGACTTAATACCTCATTTAGATACTATGGGAAGAAGAGAAGATTATCTTAGAGAATATTTATCAAATAAATGTAAAGAAGCATGGAGAAATAAAAAATATTATAAAACAAATAAATTAATCTTACGATGTCAAGATCTCGAAACACCTCATAGATGGGGATGTAAACCTGTAACAAAATATAAAAGGAAAAAACAATCAAAATATAAAAAATATCAAGCACCTTATAAAAGGTATAAATATAGTTTCAGGAAATATCTAAAATCAAAACTTCAACAAAAATCTAAAATTAGGAAACCTTTCAAACTTCAACAATATTTTAAGAAAGGAAAAAGAAAATTAAATTATAAAAAATATCCCACGAAATGTCAATATTATAATTGTGGAGAAATAGGACATATATCAACAGACTGTAAGAAACCCAAAAATAAGAAAAGTTTAAATCTTATGGAATTAGCTAATGATTATGAATTGGAACCAATAGAATTTAAGAAATATCTAGAAAAAGAATTAGATTATTCAGATATTGAAATTTATAAATTAGATATAGAATCAGACTATAGTAAATCCAGTAATAGCGAAATAGAATCTGAAAATAGTGATTTATACCCAATAGATTACATAACTGAAGAAGATCAAATTAATATGATGCAAGCAGAAAGCAGTAGTCAAAATGAAAATGAATATGAAGAATTTCAAGAAATTAGAAATCCCATAGAAGGAATAGTGGAAAAACGAATGATGTTTAATCAAAAACAATATAATAAAATCCAAGATAAAGAATTAGATCTAACACCAAATGATCTTACCAAAAATAGTATTATACAATAAATAGGAAAATTCATTAAAGCAAAGAAAAAGGAAAAATACTCTTGTGTAGTAATTGAAAAGAAACACCCAATAGAAGCAACATTAACGGAAGGAATATTAAGAATACCTTTAATTGATAAAACTTTGATTGAACAAGAAATACAAAAATTAGATATTAAAGATGAAGTAACAAAAATTTATATACCAGGAGTACAATTATTAATCAAAGCTTATTTTAAAGCAGAAATAGATACACCAGTAAAATTATTAATTACCGATAATAGAATTATCGATAATGTTCCTAATAGTATATTAGGAGCATTAAATAGAAATCTAATATATCAAAAATTAAAGCTAACTGTTAACACTAATTTTGCTATCTCTAGAGCAGAAACAAATATGAATCGAACTTTAGTCATTTATCATAAATTACACGAAATAAAGATGCATCAAGGAAGTTGAATTATTAGTATAACTGGAATGGTAGGACTAGTATTTTCTAACGAACATAAAATTTATAAAAGAAATTTAGGAAATATTACAATAGATAAAATTTTATGCCAGTATTAGAAAAATTACCATTAGATCGATCTAGAATAACAATACCTCAACAATTACAATTACAATTAGACCAAACTAGAGAACTAGGAGAAGAAAATCCTTCCAGAATAACCTTCAATAATAACCTAGGAAGTCGAAATATTCGAATGAATACACTAACTGATATTAATATTAATATTCATCCTCGAAGAAGTATTCAAGAATTTAGACCTATAAGTCAACCATTAATCAGATCTAGAAGCTATAGTAACTATGAAGCAAATCGAATTGCAGAAATCCCAAGAAGATCAAACTTAACAGAACTTCAACCTAATACCCTTGAAATTGATTTAACTCAACCATTAGAAAACTTTATCCTCTTATAAATTACAAAAGAAGAAAAATGGATTGAGATAATTGCATTAATAGATCCCAACATTATTAAAAGTACTATTCAACTAGAATATACAGATAATAATATTGAAATCAATGAAGAAGATACTATAGCTCAAACAACTATTAGATTTAATCATAGGGATATAATTAAAATAAAATTATTTGTTGAACTAGAAATTGATAATAATCAAACTCATAAAATTATATTAGGATAAGACTTTTTAGATAATATAACACCATATAGAATTCAAAAGGATAGAATTCTAATTAATATAAATCACCAAGTAGTCATATTGAATAAAATTAAATTAATTTAGCTCAAATGAAATTTTACTATATCTTAGTGAGATTCAATTATGTAAAATATCAATCCTGCAAATATCATGCAATGATAGACACAAGAGTAAATATTACAACAGCTAAATATAATATATTACCATCAAAATTATGGAAAAAGAAAAAACTAATTAGGATGAGTAGTGCAGGAAAAGAAATCCATTATATTGAATTATCTGCTAAAGATATTCCAATCCAAATAGTTGATTATGAATTACAAATCCCAATATTATATCAATATAATGAAACTACACCTGACATAATATTAGGAATGGATTTCTTAGAACAATATATGTCTTTACATTTCACCCAAAAAGCATCAGTATTGACCACACCATGTAAGCACCAAGCATGGGCAATTAGAATTAATAATCCTTATAATAGAACTGACACTATCTTTAGGAAAAATAAATATGATAATGAAATTCAATTTATTCCTAATAATAAACCAATAGAAATTGAACCTAAAAGATCAATATCTCATATATCAGGTAATAAAACTATTGAATAATGATTATTAGATAATTATAGTGACAACCCCTTAGTGCACTGGGAAAAATCTAAACCTTATGCAAAAATCAAACTATTAGATTATAGCAAAGAAATTAATTGTAAACCTTACCCTTGGATTGAAAAAGATAAATAAGAATTTATAATGCATATAAATGAAATGAAGCAATATAATTTAATTAGAGAATGTAAATCAAATTATTGCTCACCAGCAATGATAGTAATGGGACTTGCAGAAATCTGAAGAAACAAATCTCGAATGGTTATTAATTATAAAAAATTAAATGATCTAGCAATTAGAAATAGATATCCAATCCCCAAAATAGAATTATTATTTAATCTGATTAAAGGAAAACAAATATTTAGTAAATTTGATTATAAATCAGAATTTTTTCAAATTAAATTAGAAGAAAGTAGTAAAAAGTATACAACTTTTACTACCTCTGAAGGATTATATGAATTGAATGTATTATCAATGGGATTTCATAATAGTCCTAGTATATTTCAAGAACATGTTACTAAATTATTAGCTCCAATAAAAGAATTTGCAGTAATTTATATTGATGATATTTTAATCTTCTCAGAAACATTAGAACAACATGAAAACCACTTAGGTCAATTTATAGATATAATTGAAGAAAAAAGTCTTAATATCTCACCTAAGAAAGCTGAATTAAGAAAAGAGAAAATAGCATTTTTAGGCCATTATATTACTTGTAACGAAATAGAATTACAGGAACATATTAGTAAAAAAATATTAGACTTCCTAAAAATAACCTCAAAAAAAGAATTACAATTATTTTTAGGATTAGTAAATCAAGCAAGAAATTTTATCCCTAATTTAGCTAAATATACTGTTAGAATATCTAAATTAGCAAGAGAAAAAACTCCTTGGCAATGGAATGAAAACCAAGAAAAAATTCTTCAAAAAATCAAAAAATTATGTCAAGACTTACCCAAGTTAACAATTCCAACTAATGATAATATTAAATGGATCTTATATACCGATGCTTCAGAAAATTATTGGGGTGCAGCCCTTTATCATGAAAATAGAACAGGTGAAGAAATTATTACTCGATATGCTAGTGAAAAATTTAATGATAGTCAAAGTAAATATCATTCAAATTGGAAAGAATTTTTAGCAATAGTTAAAGCTGTAAAAAAATTTGAATTATTTATTGTTAATTCTCACTTTATTATCCGTACTGATAATACTTAAGTTAAACATTGGTTATCAAAAGGAATTCATACTACTAAATTAGCCAATAAGATGTTGATTAAATGATAATCTGATTTATCTTATTATAATTATGAAATTAAGAATATTGAAGGAAAGAATAATCTTGTTGCTGACTTTTTAAGTAGGGATGGAGCCTCAGACATGAGTAAAAATATGAGTAAACCTCAGAATGAGGAACCAAGTAATCAGACAAATATTGATCCAATTATTTTGAAATTGAATGCTTTGGAAGCCAACCTGAGTATTCTTTATTCTCACATCAATAATCAGGCCACAAATATTAATTCTCTAAGTCTCAATATTGGGAATTTAGAGAGACGAGTAAGCCAAGTAGAAAGACTAGTAATGGGTCATTCACCTACACTATCAGTAATGAGTCATTCACCTAGTCCATCACCACCAAGTTCTATACCAAGCCCACAAACAACCACTCAAATACCATCTTTTTTATCCATCGTCCAAAAAGAAATAGACACTAAAAAAGCCCAAAAAAAGGAAGCCCAAAACAAACAGAAACAATTAACTTCCACTTCCACTTCCACATCAACAGCCCAATCTAAACTTTTAAAGCAATATCAATATTTTCAACTTGTCATCGACAAATTAAACCACTTCCAAATTTCTACACCAACCATAAAATATATTTCTCATTATTCTTTAAATAAAGTCGTAATACATGCTGGAACTAATCCACAACTTATTTATACCCTATATAGTTATGGATTAATTCACTGTATTTATCCTTCTAATAATTTCCACGAAGTTAGCCAACTCCCAAAATCTATCCAAGAAACAGCTAAGCATTATAAGGATATTATTACCCAATATACCATGTATATCCGTTTTTATTCTACCCTAGCCGAAATTACCAAAGATAAATTTTATTCTCCCATTAATCTCATCAAGTTTGGTACCACTAAAAAACCTTTTGAATTTGAAGAATTCGAAAAAGAAACTATTGACCCCAATGAATTCCAAGAAACCATCTCTAGAACCCGAGCTCAAGAAATAAATACTATCTTCCTTAAAATAAACAGAACATTAACCAGTGATGAAGTCTAATGGACTTATTTCATTGGATCCACTACATGTTTATACTTTGTTGGAAAAACTCCTTGAAACTAACGACAATTCACTATGTTTTATGACCGAATCAAATCCAATACCATGGACCATCCAAAAGAAACTAAAAAATGAATATGCCAACAATTATCCGAATATCCTATTCATATATGTAAATATTGTAAAGATACAGATAAGAAAATCCAGGATGAACCACCGACATCCATCAACATCCTCAATGCATAAGAAGACAAAGAACAAGACACCCCCATAGGACTAGATGCCACCAAAGTCAAAAGTAATGGTTGACAAGATCAAACGCAACTCGAAGTGACCAAAAGTAGATGCCTTATGGATAACGAAGCTGACAAAGGCGACCTTGAAGCGATAAAAAGTAGACATGACTAAAGGTGACCTTGAAGCAATAAAAAGTAGATGTGAAATGACCTCAAAGAGATAAAAAGCAATTCAATTATCAAAAGAAGATAAACCGTCCCTCGGAATCTCTTATCTACTGAAACTCAATACTGTAATCTCCATTATTAGAATAGAAAAAGGGTAGAGGAATGCCTCGCCTATAAAAAGCCATGTAATTTCTCTTATAAGATAAGTCTTTCATACCCTCCTCTAAAGCTCTCAGAAACCCTTTGACTTCTCTGAGCTCTCTCACCACTACTATAATATTTTCTTTCATCAATAAAAAAGAATATTTTAATAATTCTTTGTTTATCTGAAGACGATTAAGGTATGAGCTTCTAACTTCCTAATAGGAGATTAAAGGTAATGCTTCAAATCTTATCTTCTAAATATGAATTGATCCACTGCTGTGTCAATACTAAAATGAGAATTAGAGATCCTTTGAATTCTAATTTATATTTAGGAATAGTACACCTCCAGTAGAAAATGAAGGAAGGTTGTGCTGAACTAAGCTGAAAGGAGAAGGTCTTGGCTGAAAAGATTTTGCTTTTAGTTGTGTTGCCATAGAAAAGACCTTTTGCATGAAAGAGGGCAGAGTTCCTCCCAAAATCCGATTTAGTTTTTGGTCATCTTTATTGCCAAATATAAATCACGGTTGAATGGATAGATAATCGCTCATTTCAGGTTGGCTGTCAGAAATACTCTTATTATATTAAAATTTTTAATATATAAATTTTTAAAAAATATATTTAATTATTATCAATTTAATTATACTTTAATTATAATTAATATAATAAATTATAAATTTATCTCCCTACCAATTTAATTAATTTAATTAATAATCTAAAATTTACCGCGTCAGAGAAAAAAGGAAATGATTTGAGGAACCGCACCCGGCTCTCTCGCATTTACTGTCTCGCCTCTTCCGTTCTTCGTTTCTGTTTCGCTGCCTACGAGCCCTAGCGACATCTGAGGTAGATTTCTCTCCAATTGAGTCTCTATTCATTTAAACCAATAAAACAAATTTCGTGTGAGGTACTTAATACCCTCTTCATGAGAATTTGACTTTTATCGCTCGAATTGACATACATATGTTGTCGGAATTGTTTTATGTTCCTGTAATTTGGAGTTTGCTGTATTTGAATTTGAAACCGCAATTATTAATATCTTAACTGTTTGTATTCTTCAGCTGGGGCATGTTGCGCAACCATTTAAATTTTTTTAGGGGTTTTCTTAACTTGTATAATTAATTTAATTAAACTTAATTAGTGAAGTTCGAGAGATGCTAACCCAAACTAAATATTGGGATTTTCTGGATTCGCAGCAAGTTAAGTAAATTAATGGGTTCCAGGACGGGTAAACAAGGTTTGAAAGTCTGACTTTTCTGTTCTGCTCATTCTATGTCTTGGTCAACGTGCCAGTTGTATGTTAAAACAATTGTTTGAAGTCATGTATGATAGGAATGTAATCGATTGATAGCGTGGGATTCCTTTAATGATTCTTTTAAGTGACTTGGCAAGGGCATCCTCAGTAGCACAGTTGCTAAATTATTGCTTCCCCTAAATATGCAAGAACTAAGAAGTGTAACTCATGCGAAAGTGCTGGCTTGTTACCTTGCAAGCTTTGAAGGATCGACTCACCTATTTTTTGGTTTGTTGGCATTTTGGACATGGGTGCTGCAAGTCACACTAATGACACCTGTCTGTATGTCAGAAGTTAGAGCACTATTATTATTTTTTGGAATGGAAACTCACTTGAGTATTCAGTGGAATTTGTTTTTCTGTTTTTTCAGTCAACGACCAAAGAAAATAAAAAAATATTGAACATCATGCTTTACGAAATTGAAACCCAATTAGAAAACTACATGGGTTTGGATTTAGAAGATGATCTAGCAGTCTAGTTCTTTTTCTATCAGTTACATTGTGCATATGTTGCATATTTGCTTTAAGTTGTCTATTTTTCTCATGATGAACCAGAGTTGGAGGTTATCTGCTTCACTAATGAAGGCATAAAACATGATGATGGTGAAAAGTGGAATGAGTTTGGTTCTCAAAGAGTCAGTTTTTCTAATCTTTTGGTTGTATGGTATAGGCTGACAACATTTTTTTAGAAAATGGTAGTGCATGGTGCTTAATGCTTACAGCATAAAGATGAATAAGTGATGACCCTTGTTATAGTAAGAGCTTTACTTTTGCGTGAAACTACTATTTCTTTACATAGAAAAGTATTTTTGACTGAAGAAGGAAAAGAATATAGTTTTTCAGAACAGTGTTTTACTCCAATAACACTGGCTTTCTCAATTAATGCTTTTCCAAATTGCCTTGTTTGAGTTATCTCAATATTATAGTATTGCAAGCATATGTGAATGGATTGTGCTTTGATGAGATGTTTGATGTTTACTATTATGTGTCAAAGGAGATATTCCAACGTTTAAACCTTGGGTTTCATTGAGACAGATGCAGGACTCCTTATCATCACTTACATTTAAGGGTTCTATTCCCGAAGCAATTGCTGAAGCTAAAAAGCAGAGGAAACTCTTTGTTGTTTATATTTCAGGTAAGTTGATTTTCATTTAGCTTGTTATGCTTTACCTAATATTTGAACATGTTGTGTTTTACATAGTGGAACAATGTGCAGTGGTGTATTGCATTCCTTTTACGATAGAGTTGTTTGATATTTATATGGACATGCTGATGGACCTGATGTTATTGGGCCTAAGATATTGAAGATGTATGAAAGGAGAAGAAAGGGAAAAGTGACTCAAAGTTGTTGTAATTTCTGATGAGCTGGCTAGAGGGATGTAAAAGGGAAATAATAGTGCTAACTAACTCACATGGGTTGTGAGGTGTGAGAGTGAGAGAGAAAGACTGTTAGTGGGCAATATATTGTGTTTTGAGGAGTCAGAATTGAGAAAGGAAGAATTTGGCTTGGTGGGGGAGTCTCTAGCCTCTCGAAAGCTTGGGGATTATTATTTTTTCTTTGTTAGCTTCATTTACTTCATTTTGCTGTTTTTGTGCTCTAGTTGTGCTGCATGTAATCAGATCCTCATTCCTTGAATGTGATAGGGTTCATTTTTTTGTTTTGGTGTTGATTGTCATCAATTTGGTATCAGAGGCAAAACCATAGAATGGGAATCTTCAGTGAAGGATTTGAAAGAGGGATTGCAAAGAGGAAAATAGAGACACAAATGACAGAATGTAGTAGGGAGAATGCAGGGTTTAGAAGAGAAAAAGGGGTAGGAGAAATCCATAGGGAGCCTACCAGATTGATGTCTGCACCATTTAAAAGTTCTGATGGACCATTAAGTGGTCCTTTGAGAACAGCCTAGAAGAAGAGATGAAGCTGGCAACCAATGAAATTCTTGAGCCTATGAAGATCCTATAGGCTGATGGCTCATCATTGATCAAGGATAGACTGGATGAAACTTGATGGGAAGGGAAATGATAGACCAAATGCTATTGGGCCTAAGGTATTGAAGGTGTATGAAAGGAAAATGAAGGGAAAAGTGACTCAAGCTGTAGTAATTTTTGATGAGCTGGCCAGAGGGATAAAAAAGGGAAATAACTAACTCACATGGGTTGTGAGGTGTGAGAGTGAGAGAGTGTGTGTGAGAGAGAGAGAGAGAGAGAGAGAGTAAGGCTGCTAATGGGGAATATATTGTGGTTTGAGTTTGAGGGGTCTGTGAAGAAAGGAAGAATATGACTTGGTGGGAGAGTCTGTGGCTGCTCAAAAGCTTGGGGAGTTTTTTTTTTTTCTCTGTTAGCTTCTTGTACTTCATTTTGCTGTTTCTGTGCTCTGGTTGTGCTGCTTGTAACGGATCCTCATCCTTTCCTTTGAATGTGATAGGATTCTTTCTTTTGTTTTGGTGATTCAATAACAGAGGGATATTTGAGCCTTGTATGGGTGCTGCTTTCCATCACATGCTATATATGAAGCATCAATAACTCCAATTGTTGAAATTTATATTACATTGTATTTTTAACTGGTTATACATATAGATGTTAAGTTTAAGTAGGATATATTATTATCTGTGAGTTTGCATGCAAGCATGGACAAGTTTGGATTTATTTAGGTAAGTTTAGTACAAGTGTGCTTGGACACATGACTTCCTTGTAGCTTCTTCACCATGCTAACTGCCTCCTACATTTCAGTGTGATAGATTACAGCATATGTCTTGTTGGATTTGCTCCATGGGCTTTAGACTGGAAGAGAGAATCTTCTGCTTTCTAATGCATAATGTTTCCTAATGAACACTTTCAGCATGGGAAAAGTAGTTTATCCTCCCAAAGACCTCTCCCATCAGGAACTTTTACAAGGTCCTTTGTATAGCCTACGTAGGATTTAGGAATTGTGAAAACCTAAAGAGATGAAAAGGAGAAAAATAGAGAAAGTCTTGCAAAGTAAACCATTTTATTACATCTTCTGATCCTAGGAATCAGTTAACTGATTTGGTCCCCCTTTACAAAGAAGGAAAATATCCCTGGCTTCTTTGTATAAATATAAATAATTATGAACAGAATAATGATGCTTCTTAGTCGTGAAAATCTGATATTAATTCCTTAAAAAAGGTCCAAGGAATGGTCGTAACAATGGTCTTTGTGTCTCTAACAAATTTGTATGCCTCTTAAATAGTAAAGTCTAGCTATGTCACTTAATATTTGCAAATTTCTTTTCCTATGGTGTAATAGCTGGCATAGAATAAGTAATTTGTATTTGTTACTTTGTTACAGGTATCAATAAATATTACTATGAATAAATTAGTACCATTCGCTGTATTGCAATAAATATTTGAATAATTTACGATAAGCTTGGGCTAGTTGGCTTTGATTATCTGGTTGGTTTGAAATTATAGTCTAATTTTGGTATGTTAGAAATCCAAAAAAAGAAACAAAAAACATGTTCAAACCTTTTCTTAGCAGAAGATTTGTAGGTTATAGGGCAAAATCTTAATTATATTCTAAATAGGTAAACAATTGATACAAATAGATGACAGGGTTTGACCACAAGTTGATCACTCCCTAGTAATTAGGCGGCCAATTAGGGATTTAATTAAAACAAAATAATAATAATAAATACCAGAATAATAACTAAAAAAGTAAACCCTAAGGATACTTGGGTCCAACTTAGCCCAATCAAATATTCCTCCTCAAGTTGGAGAATAGATGTAAATCATTTTCAACTTGCTACTGAGTTCTTCAAACTTGACTTGTGGTAGTCCTTTGGTTATAACATCAGCTACTTGAGAATTAGAAGACACATATGACAAGTCAATTATCTTGGAATCAATTTTTTCCTTGATAAAGTGTCAATCAATTTCAACATGCTTCGTTCTGTCATGATGTATTGGATTTTGTGCAATCCCTATAGTAGCCATGTTGTCACACCACACCTTGATAGGTGTCACTACTTTCATATTAAGCTCACTCATTAATCTTAAGATCCACATTCCTTCACAAACTCCTAGAGCAAGGGCTTTGTATTCAGCTTCAGCTGAACTTTTTGCCACTACTGGCTGTTTCTTGCTCATCCATGTCACAAGATTACCCCAAATAAAGGTACAATAACTTGTATTTGATCTCCTGATAGTGCCAGATCCTGCCCAATCAGTATCAGTGTACACTTCTACACCGCTTTCTCCCTTTTTCGCAAATAACAACCCCTTTTCGGAGTCCTTTTTAGATACTTGGTCACTTATGAATTGACTTGCAACATTCACTGCAAAGCCAATATTAGGTCTAGTGTGAGATAGATATATGAGTTTGCCAGCTAATTTTTGGTACCTCTCTTTATCTATTGGGGTCCCTTCCTTTAACAAGCTATTCTTGTAGTCTGCTTCCATAGGAGTTTCAATAAGCTTGGTTTCTAGCATCCCTATTTCCTTCAAAAGATCAAGGGTGTATTTTTGCTGTGATACACTACTACCACTATTTGACCTAGCCACCTCCATCCCTAGGAAGTATCTGAGTTTTCCTAAGCCTTTGACTTCAAATTCAGTGGCTAGATTCTTCTTCTTCTTCAGCCTCTCAATTTCTTCAACATCATTCCCCGTCACCACAATATAATCTACATACACTATAAGTATTGCCAACTTATCTCTGCCATGTCTGACAAATAAAGTATGATCAGTCTGACATTGCATATACCCCTGTTGCTTAACCACTCTTGTGAATCTTTCAAACCACACCCTTGGTGACTATTTTAGGCCATATAAACTTTTAAGTAACTTGCATACCTTGGCAGTATTGCTCCTGTTTCTCATGCTCAAGGGAACTTCCATGTAAACCTCTTCTTCTAAATCACCGGTCAAAAACAATCACATCTAATTGGTGTAGAGGCCAATCCATGTTTGCGGCTAATGATAAGAGGATCTTGATTGTATTGAACTTTGCCATAGAAACAAAAGTTTCTTGGTAGTTTATGCCATGAGTCTGTGTAAAACTGTTGGCAACAAGCCTTGCCTTGTACTTACTGTGCCATCAGGATTATATTTGATAGTAAACACCTATTTATACCCTATAGTGGACTTATCTTTGGGTAGATTTGTTACTTTCCATGTATAGTTCTTTTCTAGAGCCTTTAGCTCTTCTTGTATCGCCTCATTCCACCTTGGATCTGTTATAACTTCTTGGAATGTTTCTGGTACTCTCTTCTGTCATGGTAGCTATAAAAGATCTCAAATTAGGAGATAACTTCTCATAGGAGATATGCCTACCAATAGGGTGTTGTGTGCATGACCTCTTTCCCTCTCTTAGTGCAATAGGCCAATTGAGATTTTCAGAATCTATCTCCAGGTTAGACTCTTGGTTTTGCATCAGAATGGGTTCTTCTCTTCTCTCTCTTGCTCTCTCTCTCTGGTTAGTGCCCTTGTTTTGCCTGGTAAAGATAGAGAACTCCTGCATTTTTTGGCTGTTCCACCCTTGTCTTAGTTACATTTGTATTTTCCAAATTATCAATATGTAGTTCAGGTTGGTTTAGTTGACTATTTAGGTCATTTCCAGGTTCGTTTGAGTGATTTCTAGGTGAAACTGGACTAGAATTAGGCAAAATAGATGGTGTTTTAGCTTCTGGGGTTGAAATCTGAGGCTGTACTGTGCTAGGTTCAAGGATTATGTTCTGTACAGGATCTGATTCATGTGTTACTTGAGGTCCAAGCATAGAATTTTTGAAATTATCAGGTTTAGGTGCAATACTACTCGAAGTATTGGAAAAATCATTGCAAATTATCCATTCATACTCTCCCTTCTCCCCCTGAATGGGTAATTTGGGATAATATGGTAGGTGTTCATGAAAATTGACATCCAATGTTACAAAATACTTATGAGAAATGGGATAATAGCACTTGTAACCCTTTTGAGTGGGTGAATATCTTAAGAAAAAGCATTTTGTAGCTCTAGGATCTAATTTGCCCCCATTTTTGTTGTGATTGTAAACAGTACACCCAAAAACTCTTTTTGGAAGATTGGAAACAAGACGAGAAGTGGGATAGAATTCATGCAACCTTTTGATAGGTGTTTGAAATTGTAGAGTTTTAGAGGGCATCCTATTAATTAGGTAAGCAGAAGTAAGAATAGCATCCCCCCAAAAAATGTTTGGAACATTATTTGTTAGCATGAGGGCTCTAGAAACTTCCAAAAGATGTCTATTTTTATGTTCTACAATTCTATTTTGTTGTGGGGTATCCACACAAGAGGTTTGATGATGTATCCCATTCTCATTAAGGTAATTTTGAAAATTTGTACCCAAATACTCCCTCCCATTGTCACTTCGTAAGACTTTAATGGATGTTCCAAATTGATTTTTTTTTATGAAAACATGGAAATTTTTGAAAATATGCAATGTCTTTGATTTTTCATTCATAAGGAATACCCATGTAACTTGAGTATGATTTTTTATGAATGTTATAAATCACCTGGACTTGGAAAGATTCAAAATTTTAGATGGACCCCAAATATTACTATGAATCATAGAAAAGGGTTGAGAGGGTTTTTAAGCATGGATTGGATAATTGTTTTTAACATGCTTGGCTAGTTGACAAAATTCACAATGGAAAAAAGATAGGTTAATTTTATTGATCAAATATGGAAACAAGTGTTTTATATAACTAAGACTTGAGTGGCCTAGCCTATAATGCCACAACAGAATCTCATTATTTGTATGAGCAGAAAACACATCAATTTTCCCACTTTTATTCTCCTTGCGATTAGCTTCTAAATAGTAGAGTCCTCTCCATTCCTTGCATGTTAACTGGTTTGTTACTCTCTTAACAGAAAGCAAACTACATTTAATCTTTAGAACATATAGAACATTTGTCAATACAATTGTTGCAGAAATCACAATTGTCCCGACACTTAGGACCTTAGTATAGGTCCCATTAGCAACCTTAACCTTTGTGTAGATAGAGCAATACTCCAAACTACTAAGGGCCTCCTCAAAACCAGTTATATGATCAGTAGTCCTTGAGTCTACTATCTAAACATTCTTGGGCTGAATTATAGTATGAAGAGTAGTAGTTAGCAATATACCTGCTTGGGCTAAAGTAACAGAAGGAGTAGAATTTTTCTCACTTTGTGAGGTCTGGAAATTATGCTTTTCTAAGAGTCCTCTTAGCATGGAGACCTATTCTTGATTTAGCATTTGTTCTTGACTTTCAGCATCAATCATTAGACTTCTACTTTTAGTTTTGCTTCTCTATCTACCATTTGTTGGTTTCCCATGAAGTTTCCAACAAATATCTTTGGTATGTCCACTTTTGTTACAATGTTCACACCACTTTATTGGTTTCTTTTGCCTTTGATAAGTTAGTTGGTTCCCTCTAGCCACCATAGCTGAAGACTCTGATGCATGTCCATAAGAGAGGCTTTGAATTAACTCTTTTATGCTTTCTTCACATTTGACCATATTCATTGTCTCTTCAAGTGATAGCAGCGGCTTGAGGCTCATTATTCTTCCTCTAACTTCTTCGAATTTATCATTTAGTCCCAACAGAAAATCATAGGACCTTTCTCGTTCGACTACCTGTTTGAAATATTCTCCATCAATATGATAGCTCTAATGATGCTCGTCGTAAAGGTCAATTTGCTGCCACAGTCGCATGAGGGAGTTGTAATATTATAAGTCTTCTCCCTCTGTTTCAGATCTCTGAGAAGCCTCTTAGTTTGGAAGATTGCTGCTGTAATTTCTTTTACAGCATACGTACGCTTCACAGAATCCTATATTTCCTTGGCTGTGGTGGCTAATAAATAATTGCTATTGATTTTGAGGGTCATAGAATTTATAAACCAAGTCATTACTTGATTATTTTTTGATATCCAGGTCTCATATTTTGGGTCTCTAGCAATTGGTTTAATTGCTTCACCATTGATGTATTTTTCTCTGCCTTAGCCCTTTATAAACATCAGCATATTTCTTGACCAGAGTAGGTAGTTAGTTTTAGTCAACTTGTGCGACACCATGATTGGAGAAAACGCATCAAAATTGAGTAGTGGAGGTGTGACCAGAGGAGAGGTGATATGCGATGGCCCTATTGTAGTCCTTGAAGAATAACTGATGCCGCTATCACCTCCTCCTTCGGTCTGTGAGTGATTGAGTCCCATGCTTTGTGGGCCAGCACCACCTAACGGGGGCTGAGAGTTCTCCCCGCTGGTGGTAAAGGCTCCCATGGAACCAAACGAGACCTGCCTAGGACGCATGGAGCTAGTGGCTCTGATATCATGTAGGTTTTAAGGCGAAATCTCAATTATATTTTGAATAGGTAAACAACCGATACAAATAGATAACAAGGTTTGACCACAAGTTGATCACCCCCTAGTAATTAGGCTGAAAATTAGGGATTTAATTAAAACAAAATAATAACCAAATAATAATAATAAATACTAGAATGATAACTAAGAAAATAAACCCTAAGGATACTTGGGCCCAACTCAGCCCAATCCAACAAGATTTTTGGTTGTGTTTATTTGGCATGGTGTTAGAGCTAGGTTGATCAAGTCATCAACAGTTTGAGATTTACCAACCACGGTTGCTTCATTAAAATTTCATTATAAAGTAGGGTTAATGAAAAGATAATTGTTTGCCACACATCATGCCTATTATGCACTTTGTTACTGAATTGAAAACCTTTGTGATGTTGTCAATTTAAGTTGTACATATTGTTTTACTTAATGATTTTTGCATTTTGAATATTATGACATTGTGATGGGTTAAGTTTTATTTTTAATTTCTGCAGGTGAAAATGTTGATTCAAGTCATTTGCAGCAGTCTACGTGGACCAATATAAAAGTAAATTTGTTCAGATATGATCACATTCTTCAATGCATTATGCTGTCTGACTTTTATGATCACTTTCTGCATTCAGGTGGCAGAGTCGGTTTCTAAGTATTGCATACTGTTGCATATCCCTAAAGGAAGTGCTGATGTTGCTCACTTTTCTGCAATCTGTATCCTCCTTTATAGCTATAGGAATGATAATACCTAATACCAGTTGTTACATGGCAAAGTGTTAGTAGCTATTTTGTTAAGTGCATTCTGTTGGATCAGTTCTATTAGAATCAGTTTAAAGTCAATTATGAATTTTTTAGAGGTAGTTGGATGTATTGAAGCTAGCTACTGTGGAGGGAAGTGAGGGACTTCCCTCATAAATAGTATAAATAGGAAAGAATAGGAGATATGTACTCGTTGAATTGTTTGGAAATAAGCTCCTTGGTATCGAGTGCCATTTTCTGTTAAACTCTGTACCAAATTGGTATCAGAGTTGGTAGTTGGCAGCTTCGGAAAGGGTTACCTATAGAGGGTTTTGATTGACGGAGGGATCAGACTAGCGGAAGGTCGAGTGAAGTGTCATAGAGTGCAACTATTGGGACGTAGGCTTTCCAACGGCTGCCAATTGATGGAGACCAAGGTAATATGGGATGCCAAAATCCCACATTGAGTAGTATGTGATACTCAATGGGGTACTTAAATAGGGTGGTTCTCCCATCTCAATAGGTAGCTTTCAGGGGAGAGTCTCTCCACCTTGTTTAGGTGCCTATCAATTGGTATCAGAGCGTGGTTCTGATCTGAAGGATGGCAAGAGAGACATGGCTCCTAGAGAAACTCAATGAACTTGTACAAGAGATGAAGATTCTGCAAAACGAGTTTGTGCAAGAGATAAAGAGGATGCGAATAAACGTTAACAAAGTGTGACTAGAGAAACACACATCAAATTTTTTCATAATGTAGGAGGTCTTGAATCAAGAACCTATGCCTGTGGAAGTTCAAGAAGAAGAGAAACGTTCTCTGTCCATGGCAATTTCCAGAGAAGGAGGCCAAGTTCAATTACCCCCAAATACATCCATTGACAAGATGTAGGAGCCTTCCAATTGCAACAATGAAGAAGATGTAGGGGCTGGTATAGACAATAACGAACAAGAATTGCTCGCATTAGTCCTTGAAACATTAATCAAGGAGAATACAGAAGTGAAGAACTGTGCGATTAAAGTCGAGATGGAAGGATTGAAGAAAACTACGAAGGATATGACTATTCAGGAGATGTTAGAAGAGGCCACCAATAACAATGCCAAGCTTCATAACCTTCTAAGTTCCAATTCAGCTATGGTTAGTCTCGAATTAGAACCGCTGACGTTTCTTGACATTGATGTTGTCATCATCCGCTTTGAAGATGGCATTTCCAACGATTATGGTCATAGAAGCATCACCATTGACGTTGATTGCTAGGAAATCCATCTCTAGCTATCACTTCCCAAGCATCATCGGCTTTGAAGATGGCGTTTCTTCGTTTAGAATAGTTGGATGGGGCAAGTAGATGCAGTCTATCGAAGGGGTTGAGCATATGGATGATGGAGATCCAAAAAGGCAAGGTAGCATACGAGCAAATGACCCAATGCCAAGAGGTCGAACTATGCTTAATCCCAAACGATACAGTGATCCAATGGTGGTAGTTGCTTATGTCGATGCTTGCAATAGAGATGTGCTCGTCTACAACGGTCACGCAATGAGGTTAGCCACCATTGATTCAACATGCAACAGAGAGCTCCAAAGGTGCCACACTTCCCCTCTAGTAGTCTCCTTGATGTCTCTCTTGGATTGGTGAAACTTGGAATCAACTCCTAGTGGATTGGCCAACACCAATGATGATAAGGAAATCGGAGTCGTGGGTTATTCTAAACGGCTCAAAGCTCCAAAGCCTCTCGACCAGCAATGGGATTTAGATGAGCTTCAAAGGTGATGTTTCCAACACTCAGGATCTTGGCTCAGTAGTTGCAGATCAAGGCAGCATGATGCTTGTTTCCTTGGCTCTCCTCCTTCTGCTCGATGGAGGGAATGATAAACTTAACCATTGCCTTGTGTTCGTTGGCGCACCATCGTCGTTGCTCTACCTTAAGGTGGCTGCGATAGTGGCATCGACAGAAGGGCAGGTGTCAACAGCCTTGGCAAATGTCGACAATGGCATGAATAGGGTGAAGAAAATAGATGCCTTGATGAAACGAGGATGGGTCAACGCAGTTATAGGCATGATTAATGTGTTGCACAAGGATGAACCCTCTCTAGACGCATTTGGGCCTTGTGCAAAACCATTTATGGGCTTAATACAGCATCAAGTTGGGCCTATGGTGTTTTGGGTTTCAGCTATTGCTACTAGCTGCATCAGGTGGCCAATTAAAAGGGTCAATCCTAAATGGCTATCAATGTATGGACCATTGAGCTTAGAGTCTGAAGCCGAGAAATTTCTTTTAGTCCTAGAAGATTATCACTACCAACTTTTAAGATCAGTATCAATTTTTGCATTTAATTTCTTGAATTTTGTGAATTGTTGCTTTGTAAGAATCCTTGAGGACAAGGATCTTTTTCCAAGGGGGGAGTATTGTTACATGGCAAAGTGTTAATAGCTATTTTGTTAAGTGCATTCTGTTGGATCAGTTTTGTTAGAATCAGTTTAAAGTCAGTTAGGAATCTGTTAGAGGTAGCTGGATGTACTGAAGCTAGCTATTGTGGAGGGACTTCCCTCATAAACAATATAAATAGGAAAGAATAGGAGGTATGTACCAGTTGAATTGTTTGGAAATAAGCTCCTTGGTATTGAGTACCATTTTCTGTTAAACTATGTACCACCAGTTCTGTTTGAAGGTCTTGTACATTCAAGAGCCATTCTGCCCCTGTGGATTCACCCCTCTTCTTTTCGAAAAGAAAATATAAATATGTATAGGTCATAGTTGTTGATGGCAGGTGGCAAATTGTTGCAATAAAGGCTCTTGGAGCGATAGCACCCATTGCAGTGCACTGTTTGTGTAAATATTAAAGTGCAAATAATTATTTAAATGAAAAAATATTGGTAAAAAATAACATATATATAAATTACCTTATACTTAAAACATAACTCCAACAATCAAGTAACAATAATGTTTTTTTAAAAAAATAAAATTACACCCCACAATATTTGTATTAGGATGTTTCAAGTGATAACATTTTCATGATGGCTTAGCGTTAACATTCATTTAAAAATTGAGATTGAATCTGAAAATATAAAAAAAATATCTGAAGAATAAGTAAATAAAAATAATTAATTAAAATTAGAGGAAAAAATAAAAATAAGAAATAATTTTATTCATTATATTATTATTGCATAATATTTTAAAAATAAAAGATAATAGTTTATTGCCTGTATGTATTATATTTTTGTTATTTTATAATATATACAGGTATACATAAATCGCTTTTGACATGTTTCTTAGTAGTGGAAGGGATTCTTCATTGTTTCATCAGTATCATGCAAGATAGAGGGTGGGAAAACTGTCAATACATTTGCATGAAAGTTTGCCAAATTTTCATTATAGTTTATATTTCATATCTACACGTACAGTGTTGAGTATGTACTATAAAATATGGGACTTGAAATGTATAGTTGTCCAATTGTAACTTCTTTCCATTTTTGGTGATGTTTTTCTTTTCATTTTCTAGTTATGTTTAAGAGTGCAGGATATATTGGCTCAACTTGAAACTTATGCAATCATCTTTTAGTGAATATTCTTTTTATGCATTTGATAATATCTTTAAAATCCAAATGTTTCCTTGATCAACCTGGAACAGATCCAACAAAATCCATCCCTTGCATAACTGCAGTTGGTTATAATGGTGTTCAACTATGGCAAAATGGTATATATGTTAGGAAATCCTTCATTACAGGAAAATTATAAGATGTCATGTGAATGTTGCACCTATAACTTTTGCTATTTCATTCTGTGGATTCAGAGGGCTTTGTAAGTGCTGATGTTCTGGCATCCAGTTTAGAGAAGGGATGGTTGAGCCTTCATATCGAGGTACATTAGTGCTAGAGTTGATTTTTAGAATGAGCATGTGGATTTTAGTAATTAAATGCTTTATCACAGCATCACTAATTATGTGTAGTTGTGTACTTTGTGTACTCTTGGTTTCCTTCATGTCTTGGCCAAGTTGTATAATTGGGCTTGAGTTTTGATTAGAACTGTGACGACCCTAACTTTTAATCATTGTAATTAAGGCTAAATATGTGATTAACAATCCTAATCCATGGTTACATGTCATTAAGACTAATTACGTTGTGGAAATATGGGGAAATTTGAACCTTATTTTCATTAGAGTCATCAACCATATAATTACGAATACTTACATACCTTAGGGGAAACAAACATTCATTTATGAGCCTTGATTCTATTATCTATCATTTCAACTCATATTTATCTTCTATCAATGTTTACAAGTCATCCCTTGGGGTTACAATATGGAAAACCAAGATTTCTTAGTCAATATAGGAATTTCAGGACATTCACCGCAGCCAATTCCCCTCGGCTTCACCCCTCGCATCGCTACTAATTTCGCCGCAGCGAGTTGGACCTTCGCCGCAGCCAACCTACATGGCGCCGCGGTGAAGAAGCCTCCTAGAACTTCTCTCGCTCGCCTCTCGCTATTGGCTGTGGCCAATACCTACTTTTGGTTGGCCGCGGCCAATTCCTCTCTGGAATGCCTGGCTCATTTTCACAAAAGTTCGCCTCGGCCAATTCCTCAATTCGCCGCGGCGAATTACTCTCTAGACAACTCCCAGTTTAGCCTCTCACATTTCGCCGCGACCAATTCTCTATTAGCCGCGGAGAATTGCTCTCTGGTGCTCTCCCTGGGCAACTTCGCCATTATTGGCCGCGGCTAATCATATTTTGGCCGCAGCCAAATGCCGTCTGATCCTACTACACTCAAAACCTTGCCCCAAACTCTCTACTTTCTTTCTAGGGACACTCTAGGACCACTCTCCCTCTATTTGTGAATCTTTAATGGTGTTTATTTACTTGATTTACCTAATTAATCTATCCTTATCCCTCTCAAAATTTAGAGTATTGGCTTCAACTTACCAAGTTACCACACATCAACAAAACCATAATTTAATGACAGCAAATGTACTCTGGTCATAAGATGCATGCGGCCCATGCTTAATGTTCATACAAGATCAAGTCATTTATCCATTGTTAGCCAATTACAACCATAATGTTCAATCCTATGATAATTAAATTACATATATAGTCCCTATACTTAGCAATTCATGATGCAATGCAGCAATGATACAAAACTAGCAATTTAGTTACAATACAATTCAACAAGGCCTCCAAACTTATGTGCTACCAAACCATTTAATGTGCTTTCATTAATTTCTCTCCTTGCCACTAAGAGGTCCGATCCCTGAAAATGTTAGCTCACAACGGGGTGAGATATACAATCTCAGTAACAAAAGGAAATTCCCATATATATGTACAAGTTAATCAATCAAATGTAATTTCATATCATAAATTCCAGAATCATCAATTCAATTCGCAAATGAACTAGTTGAACTACCAATAACTACGGTCCCATACCAGCAGTCATACACAACATGTTAATGGCTAATAACACTGGGAGAGGTCCGTCCACGACACCTACTCCATAATGAGCACAGCCAGGGCTCAGTGCATCTGGAGTTTGATCACAATCTGGTGCCCGATCGAAGCACATGTACGGGTGGCAACCACACCACAGCTCCACCATGGACTCAGCTCCACCATGGACTCACAAGGTCCAATCACAATAACAATTCAAGTAGTCAATCAATCATTTAACTTTTCAAAATCATATAGGTGCAAATAATATCAGATTAACATGAACATATACATAGAATTGAAAAATTAACCCTGGTTACTTCAATGAAGTCAATTACTCATCCTCTAGCTACCATCATGATTCAAAGCACACCAGGCCCAAGCATCCTAAGTGTCAATTGCTCAAATTCCCGGTCAAGACATCAAAGCTCACGACAGTTCACTCTCCACATTTTCATTTTCGCACATACACAGACCATGCACTAAAAGTCAGTCCAAATGATGGGAATTTAGTACATACATCTCATAAAAGGAGAGAAATCACTTACCTATACATCTAAGAGGTTAATAGATTGAGTTGAGCCTCAATTATCAAGAACACATCATGGGACATTCCCAAATTCGGATTTCAGTCATCAAGCCCAGAATTTTCAGTGTTTCACATTCATCTCTTTGTATTTTCGCACCATAACAGAACCCGTTATGAAAATCAACCCTTAGAGATATTTTTCAGCAAAATAATACACAAAATGGAAGGGAAATGCTTACCCAATCATCCCTCTAGCTTCTAACTCCGAAAATCTTACAAGGAAACACCAAAACACCAAGGTTCAGATTTGGAAAGGAGATGAAAATGCTCAAAACCAGAAACTAATCGGACCAAAATGAAGAGGAGAATGAGAGGGTCAAGTTATATATAACTCACCTTGGCCAAATCATCTTCTAGGAGTCAAAAATGGAGCTGCAATGTTGGTAGAACCCTAGCCTCCCTTAAACCTCCGAATTTTCTCCCTTGCCTCTTGTGTTTTCTGCTCAATGGGGAGGGAGGCTGCTGAACCCTTAGGGTTTTTAATGAAAAATGGGTTGACCCATCAGTCCAAGGTCCAATTGGGATTATTATTTCAAGTGGGTTGGTGCTAAATGAGATGGGCTGCAAAAAACTTAAATCTAGAAGTGGGATGTGCTAACCCAATGGCCCAATTCCTTGTGGGTTCAGATTTTCATTCTTGTTGGGCCTTATTTCATAAGTTGGGCTGCAGCAACTTGATAGGGTTAGGCCAAGAGTCAATCTAATTTGGGTCTGCATAATGTGTGTTGGGCCAACTATAAGGGTTTATGTAAATTGGATCTTGGGCCTCCATTTTATTAAATCAGATTGGGCTATTACTAAGTGATCTCTCTTGGCCCAAATCTCATGATAAGGAGTTGGGTTTGCACCTAAAACCATTGGGCCTCCATAAATCCTTACCCATGACTTATTCAAATTAATTTTGGGCCCAAATTAGGTTTTAATCTAATCGAAATCTTAAACCCATATTAATAATTTATTTCTCTAAATTTTCGTTCATATAGCTTATCCAATTATTCCATAATAATTATTCTTAATTGGTCTAAATACATTATTAACACTTTAATTAATTTTTGGGGTGTTACAAGAACACTATTAAGTTTTGTTAGCAAACTTTAATGTGTTCCCATATGCAAAATTGGAGTAATTTATTTATTTATTTATTTGCTGCACTTGGATTCACCTGCCTTGTGTTGACTTTCCCATAACAATCGTCTTTAACAATGAGTGATCAGAACTGATCCACTGATGCAAATGCCGAACTGCAGAGAAGCGCACACACTGACTCACCTGGCAAGCATGTATACTGATTTGAAACTCCGCTTTTTTCTTGGGGTTGGGAGATGCTTCTTGGTTATTGTTCTTACTGGAAATTTTAGATCAACATTGTTACCAATTAAGCTCACTTCTTGTATTGATTGTTCAAATTGTCCTGATATTTGTTGAGTAAACATGTGTTGTTCTTCTTTCTTCCTATCATATTCATCATAATTAAACAGATATCATTTGTGCATCTTTGTAAGATAATGGTTAAGTTTTATTAAGGGGGTTAATTTAAGGTGTATAGTCAAGGGAATAGATCATTATGAAGCTTAGAACCCAAAGTAGATAAGATGGAAGAAGGAACAAAACCTAGGCTTGAGACTTAGGCTTCTCAGACGTCTCATGTAAAAGATGCATCACACATTCAGTGGCTAGGGCTTCATTTATGATTTGACATAACACATCAAGTATTGTATTTCTAAAACTATTCGTTGCTTGTGAATTTTGAAAAAAAGAACGGGCAATTCAGGGAAATAAGATTTTTTTTAGGGGGGAATTTGAAATGAGACATCTTTGAGACCAGGCAAAATGGGTTCTGTCAAAAATAAGAAAATATGAAAATAAAATAAAAAAGAACTGGGCAAAATGGAGAGTAATACACGTAATATGCAATGAAGAGATTAAATTATAGTACTTCAATTTGTTCCTTCTTTCATGGTCCTTAATATCCCAGTATAGAAATTGCATTAAAAATATGTTTCCAAAATTCTCCTTTTCATTGTTCAGTGTGTTCAGATATTGGTACTAACATCCAAATTCAAAAGCTTAAAAAGTGACTGTCATTCTGGTGATTGAGTCAACTAAAAGAAGGTAGTGAGTGGCATTTGACTGGCAACCTGTGACAGATAGTTGGAATCACTTGGTGGTTGGCCAATTATGGCTTCTGCTTGCAGTTTGTGGAAACCAAGAGGGAATGATGTCAGACGGTAATTGTCTGGCTAATGATTGTCTATTAGGTTCATTGTTGGTGTATGGTAACAAATAATGGCAAGCCCAAAACCACCATGCCACCATGGCAAATGGCGTGGCAGCTGTTGTGCATGCATGATGGTGTTACAGAAAAAATACTTTAAAAGATTTTATATAAACATGATTAATGAAAACAGGAAAAAAATAACTGCTGAAATAGTCATACTAAGAAAATTTCCAAGCAAATAATATGGTCACTTAACTAAAGAACAGTACCAAAGTGCAACAAATGCCCTCAGCCTTGGGAAGCCCAACAGTTATTGAGTAGAAAACATTCTGTCCTACATCTAATTTCTATATTGTGCCGTGGAAGTCTCCATCCATGGCAGCCACTACACTAGAGGCCATGGAACTCCCATGGTGTTTTCTTCAAATTCCGCCACGCTTGGTCAAATGGCGGCCATGGCGGGTGCCATTTATAGCACCAATTTTGATCAAAACATATTTTTTTGTTTAGCAATCATATTAGGCACTGAAAATGGAAAACAAACAGCAAGCAACTCTATGAAGCAAGCAGAATTTAAAATTTTCATTTCATGCTATCTCTCACTCAGAATCTTATTGTATTGCAGCAAACAGCAACTGCTCTTTCTGCAGCACTTTCTTCAAGGACACTAGAAATGCATACTTCTGGGAATTGTAATGCTGCTTTGTGTAATCAGGAGAGTTCCTCTGGCACACTAGTGCCGTTGCCTTCATTAGAAATACAAAGCCCAGAGCCTGTTAAGGAGATTGCCTCAGAGATGAAAGAGGATGCTAAAGTTCATGAGTGTGCAGTAGCAAGCGACATGAGACCATGCAAGCTTTTTGATGCTTCCAAGTCAGATATTGTTGGGGCTGAACAGTCGACCTCTTATGGCAGAGCAGTCAAAGAAGTAACTAATCATAATACCATGTCACACATGGAGAACTCTAGAACTGTTATTACTTCTGCTGAAGCCACAAATCCTGATAATCATATTAGTGTTGTAAGTGGAGGATCCAAGCCAAGTGATATTGAAGCAAATACGTGTGCGCAAAATGAGAAATATGACATTGTTGATGACATGGTAGATGCAATTGAAAATCATGTGCGAGTTAACAAATTAAGTGATGCCCTTTTAAACATTCGATTGCCTAATGGTGTCAGTCTCCAGGCAAAATTTCCTGTAACAAGTACTTTGAGAATGGTTAAAGACTATGTGGATGGGAATGAAGCTGGTGGAGTTGGTTCTTATGATTTAGCCATTCCTTACCCTCGAAAGGTATTCAATAACCAAGGTATGACTGGCTCCCGTTTATCTTTAGGCTTGCATCTCATGACTAAATAAAGCTGAGGCATATTTCAACTCATTTTACTTGTTATTTTTTATGCTTACCTCAATTGCTAGTAAAGTAATGAAATTTGTTAACATTCTAGTTTCTGTATCAGGTTCTGACAAAGAGAGCTAGAATAATAGGAAACAAGCAGGAGTACTGTTATGTGTTATTATCTTAGGTTTTGATATGAAAGTTAAAAAGAAAAAAAATGCATGAGTAACTAATTGGGTAGATGTTCCTAGACATAGTACATTGTTCGGCTGATTAGATTTGTCAGATACTTTGCCTCTTCCCCTAAATGGGGCCTTGTTAAGTGTTTGTTCCTTTTGTTGTTTTTATTTTAATCATAAGGAGAGATACTTGCAAATATGGAGAAAATGATTTTTGACTTAGGATCCATCCTGAAACTTATTTGTAGCCTAATTCAAAATATGGTTCTTCCGTTTTATGTCATTTTGGCTATTACAGTCCCTAAGAACATTTAATGTCAGATAGTTCCCATGATCTAGTAGCTCAACCCCACCAAACTTTTGATATATGATGTGTTTATCAAATGCTTAATAAATTCATGCTAAAATAATTCCCCATGGTCGATCATTAGAAGTCCAAGGCAATCAGTTAAAGATTCAAATATTGAATATCACATTAAGACTGATTTATTCTTCAAGTACATGTTCCTTCCATAACTGCTTGTCCATAGAGGTGTGTAAGTTTAATATGTGTTAGACACTCAGAATTTGCTATAAATGTTAACAGATTTAAGCAAATCATTATTGGAGCTGGAACTGTCTGATAGGCAAGCGTTGATGTTAGTCCCTCATCAGAAACCAGATTGCAACAAAGGAATTACTGTCTCTGAACAGACAAATTACAGGACAGATGATTCTGCAGGGGGGTATTTTTCTCATGTGAGAAGGATTTTATCTTACTTCAATCCTTTCTCCTATCTTGGTGGTGGGACCAACACATCTATTGCACAGGAATCTCAAATTGGCATGTGGGAGTACAGTGAGTTCTGCTACACTGTCTTGATTCTGATTTATTTATTTTTGTCTGAATGCTTAGCTATGAGAGGCTTCCATTATGTTACAAATATATGGGCTTTTATCATTGAGCTTTTGTCATATTATCTTAGTACTAGTAGGATGTACTACATTTATTCTACTCCATAAATAAGAGAGTACAGGAGCCTGACTGATTAAGTCAGTATCACATTAACTTCTTTCTATTCCTACATAGTATCAAAGCCTTTTTGCACCAAGAAAGCCATCTGGCAACTAGTCATTTAAATAAAAACTCATCAGGGATGCGACTTAGGCCAGTTAGGCCTCCCATGGCGGTGGTCTGGTGATGTGAAACTCAGAAGTAGGGGAAAATGGCAGAATTGTAATATTTGCAACTTTTGTATAAGTTGTGTTTGGTGTTATTGGCTGGAACTTGCTGTTCAGCCACAAGGTTGCTTTTTAACTTAGGGGAGGCTAACCCTCACTTAGGGGACCTATCCAAGATTTTTGATGCTAGGTTGTGGTTGGGTTTAGCTATTTTTTGGTTTGTTTGTGATGCTGAATTGGAGCAATGGTGGTATTCTAGTATTTTCTCCCCTAATGCTTTGAGTAATTTTTGGCACTAAGGAGTCATTTTTAATGTTTTGGAACGCTACTTACTGAGTCATGGTTGAGCATGTGTGCAACCTTGTGAGTTGTCTTGTCTGAGTTTGGATTTGCTCACGAAAGGTTGAAATAGGGCGGAAAAATCATGTGAGGTGTTGGCAGCATTGTTAAAGGTTAAGACTGTTCCTATGAGAGCCAATGAATCTGCTAGATATATTCAATTCCAAGCCTCTCAAGGCTTATATTCTTGACCTATTGCCACGTTGACTCAAACAGATAAGTACATCACTGTTTTTTCCCCTCTTCTTGTTGGATCATAGATTCTAGTGCCACTGATCACCTTGATAGGGGAATTGGGTATTCTGTTTGCTTTCAGGGAGTAGTAGTGTATCTCCCATTTCTTCTCTAGCATTATCTTCTATTCTATAATTGCTTCAATTTTTACATTTTACAAGTCAGCCTACCCATACTTTAAATTGTTTGATGACCTCTCTCTCTCTCTTTTTAAATTTTTTTTCTCTGATTCTGTTGTCTTTTATGTTTTTTGATTTAGAAGATTATTGGTAAACGGAGTGTATCTAATGGAGAATATTTTGTTGATTATGCTGTAGGCTGCCTTCACTCTTCCCTTTCTTGCTAGCATTGCATCTTTTTTCTAGCTCAATTGTCAATTAGGGCATCCCTTATTAGGGGTTTTCCCTGCAGCTTCACTTCATGCTTCCCTTTTTTGTTCCGGCATTTCATCTTTTTTCAGCTTCACTATTAGTTAGGTTATCCCTCATTAGGGGTTTTGAAGAAACTTTGTCTTGAATTATTGACGATGTCTAGTTTACCTTTTTGAGTCAAGTCAGTATGCCAAGCACCAATGTGCTTCCTGACGTCCTATAGACAATAAAAGTTCTGTTTCCCTCTTCGAAATTGTTAAATTTGATTTTTGGGGGTCCTTGTCTTATGACTTCCCAATTTGGTTTTGATTACTTTGTTACATTTGTTGATGATTACTCTAGAATTACTTGGCTATATATAATAAATTCATGTTCTAAGTTTTTCATTTTCACCTCTTTTTAAGCTGAAAGTCACGCATTTAATTGTGTTATTTGTACTCTTCAAAGTGATAATGATAAGGAATACTTTTCAATTCGTTTTTCTACTTATGAGAGATCATGTTGTAATTCCTCAATTTTCTTTTGCTTTTACATCCTAACATAATGGGGTTGTTGAAAGAATCATGTCATTTTATGAAAGTTGCTCATACCTTATTGTTTCAAATAAAATTGCCAAAGTGTTTTAGGTTGATGTTGTTCATACTACTACTTATCTCATTGATCACATGCCATCCTCATTGTTTCTCATTTCTAAATGGACAGGTTTGTCATCATCTAGTATCCTTCTCAATCATTGTTTCCTCTTCCACCAAAGATGTTTAAATGTATGTTTTGTTTATGATACCTGACAAAGTGTTACTAAACTATATTCTAAGTCCTTAAAACGTATCTTATTGGGTTACTCCCGCACTCAAAAGGGGTTACCGGTGTTTCTTTGGTATCTCCAGCTAGGATGTCGCTTTCGAAGGGTGGCCAATTGACGGAGTTCAAGATAGTATGGGATGCCAAAACCTCTTATTGAGTAGTATGGGATGTTTAACAGGGTACTTAAGTAATATAGTTCTCCTATCTCAATAGCTAGCTTTTAGAGGAGGCTTTCTCACCTTACTTGGGTGCCCATCAAAGCTTCACAGCTGGTTGTGTAGCTGGTCCTTGGCTTGGATCTGGGCTCAAGCCTGTGGTCCAACTGTATGCTTTAGCAATTGTGTGTTGTTTCCTTTTTTATGCTAGTCAAAGGTTGATGTTTTAGGCAACAATGCATTTCTGATTTGTTTCCTTATCTGTAAATTAGGAAGTTTGAATTCTTTTATTTCTTTTTATGTAATTCTGGTTGGCTGTTTTACGGTTGCAAGCCAATCAATATATTTTTGTGTTTTTTCTCATGGAATAATAAGCTAGAAGAGTAGCCATCACTGCTGCTCTATTTTTCTTCAAAAATAGACCAGCAAAGCCTCAAATACTTGCTAGGTCAAAAGATCACAATGCCATTTCAGGATTTTTGGCTAAGGTGATGGGGTATACCTATGAGATTCAATATAAGAAGGGGAATGAAAATAGCACTACAGATGCACTATCATGGATGCCAGGGGCAGAACTGTTACATATGGCAGTATCCTCCATATCTAGTGATGCATGGCAGAAAATACAGGATACTTGGCAACAAGATACTCAATTGAGGGCCATATCTCATATCTGACCAGCAATGGAAATAATCAGAATAATACTCATGGAAAAACCATGTCTTACAGAGAAAAGGGAAAATTGTTATTGGAGACAATGAGCAATTCTTTTCATGGATGCAAGTCCCCTCAAGGAGGGCTTTTCAGGCGCGAGAGCTACCTGGAGTATTTTTTGGTGGAAAAAGATGAAAGCTGATTTTATGGTGTTTGGCAGTAATGTGATGTGTGTGCAAGATGTAAGGGAGAAACCATTGCAAAACCAGGCTAGCTACAGTCACTACCCATTTCATCTAAAGTTTGGGTCAGCATAGCAATGGACTTCATTGAGGAATTACTAAAGTCGGAAGGAAAGGACACTATATTAGTGGTTATTGATAGGATGAGCAAATATGCTCATTTTATAGGTTTGAGCCACCTTTTTCTAGCGACACAAGTAGCTCAGCTATTCATTGACAATATCTATCAGCTTCATGGAACCCTAGAAGATATTGTTTGTTAGTGATAGAGATCCTATCTTTTTGAGCAATTTTTGAAGGGAATTTCTAGCAAAATTGAGCATTCAATAGAATCTCATTTCAGCCAATCACCTTTAGTCAGATGGCCAATTTGAGGTTTTAAATCGCTGTTTAGAGACTTATTTGAGGTGTATGACATGGGAGAAGCCCTAGGAATGGTATAAGTGGCTATCACTTGCAAAATGGTGGTATAATACCACTTTTCACACTTCTAACCAAGCTACTTCATATGAAGTTCTGTATGGACAGAAACCACCCTTGCACATACCCTATTTGGCTCATGATTTACTAATAGAAGTAGTTGACAGGTCTTTTACAGCAAGAGAGGAGATGCTAGCTTTGATTAAGCATAACCTATATAGGGCTCTCAACAGGATGAAGCAATAGGCAGATAAGAGGAGAATAGACTGAGAAATTCAAGAGGGAGAATGGGTTTTCCTCAAGTTATAGCCTACAGACAGATTTCAGTGGTCTCTAGAAACAGACAGAAATTACCACCACGTTATTTTGGGCCTTGCAAGATTCCAAAAAACATAGGAAAGGTTGCTTACAAACTGGACCTACCTTCTTCAGCTAGAATACATGATACATTCCATGTATCATTGCTCAAACCTTGCCATGGCCCTTCAACTGTATAGAGGCATCATCCTGAGGATTGGCCTGTACAACCTATGGATATGGTGCTTGAAAAGATAGACCATTGAAGGGTGGTACCAAAGAGAGGTAGACCTATCACTGAAGTTTTAGTTAAATGGAAGGATTATCCTGAAGAAGATGCAAGTTGGGTTCAGTTGTATGATTTTGAAAGGGTTCATCCTAGGTTTATTTGATGTTAATAACCCTTGAGGGCAAGGGTTCTTCAAGGAGGGAGTATTGTTAGGAACCTAGAATCAGAATAAGAAGTTAATAACTGTAATTAAATGTTAGTGTTAAAGACTAGCTTTAGTTATTAATACTATTGTAGAAGGAAGTTCAGTAACGAATCTGATTTTAAGTTAATTCTGTTTGGCTCTCTCTCTCTATTTCTCTCTCTCTCTCTTTTCTCTCTTTTTATCACATTCTTCATGTATATATTTTCAGATAAACTATCAGATGTGAAGGTTTATTTTTGTAGAAATTGTTCCAGCACAAAGTTTGTATTTTTGTCTTTTTCTTAAGGGGGAGAGGTGTAACGTTGTATTTTTTGAGTAAGTGATATTTACCTCCCCTGAGGCTCTTTTAACTTTATGCACAACCCTTTCTAGTTTCTATTTATACTAGAACCTCGTTGGAGTTAATGAAACACTCATCCTTTCTTGTTTTAATAATGTTACAATAACCTCCCTTACCAAAAGTTTTATAAGCATTAATTTGGCCATTAGGTGATTTGTGCTGCATTAAATTAGGTCATTTAGAGGTTTCCAGAGAATGCGTGCATCTAGTGTTAGGAGGGTATAAATTCTGTTAACAATTATATTAACAGAGGAGTTTCCATATGATTTGAAATCATATGGGATGTGTGTGTAGGCTTTAAAAACCTCGGGGAAGGTGAATATGTGAATGGAATTTACTCTTTACTTTTTCTTGGAGATGTCCTAGTGTGGAAAATTATGTTTCTGTCTTGCATTGTATATGAGAAATATTGCGGCAAAGATTGTGTGTATCTAATCAAGTCAATTGCTGTTGTAGGTCCTAATCCTGCCCTTGAGAATAACTTGAGGGGAGCGTCCAGGCCTTATTCCCTTTCCCAACAGAGTCACGATAACAAAACTGATATTAGAGATGGCCGCAGGAACAGGAAACCAATAACTTCGTCTCGTCTTGGGAGCAATATTCATACACTTAAGCATGATGAGGATGATACGCAATTCCGTGATCGAAATGCCTTTTGGAATGGTAACTCAACGCAGTATGGTGGAGATAGTGGTGATAAATGAAGTCTCAGGTTTCAACAAACAGCCTCACAAAATATTTCAAGTCTTCATTTGAGATCAGTGCTTTATTTTCTCTCTATTTTCGTGTAAAAAGGATGTCCATCATCTCATACTATCCTTTGAGTGTTTATCCGCTTTGGACACAATCCCTTAGCATATGGTTGTGACGTTCATGAAAGTATTTGCAAATAATGGTTGCAGCTGGGGCATCAATGATCTTCTTGGCTTGGCCAGCTAAAGGAGCTGTTAATTTAAAATGTATCGCAAGTGGATATTTTATTTTCCACGTAAAAATCTAGAACATAGATGATTTGTTTTATGGGGGTCAACATAAATATTTTATTGACTAGTGAGGTGTGAGAAATTCAAGATCCTTGTGATTGGGGTAGAACCTGCTGATAAACTGGTAGTATGCCCGTAAAATAACAACTAGAATTCCATCAATACATAGAAATAGGTAGAATTGTCAAAATATTAACATATAAACATACGAAGGAGCACCAGTTTCAGAAAATGCATTAGACAGAAGACGGCATTCAAGAGCCTGGTCTCCCCCGGTTTCCTCTAGATGGTTCTCTACCCCTCCTCTGCTTTAGGTACCTCTAATATTCCCCTTTACTCCTCTCTTTCACCTCACTCCTTCACCATCAACTTGACAGAGTTAGTTGCTGGTCCCCATTTTCTGTTTTGCCCTTCTTGCCAGTTCACTTTTTATCCCCTTACTGAATCGAAGGTTCTTATATGTTTTAATTAAGTTAAATATGAAGGAAGAATTTTAATGACAAAATATTTTGGAAAATCAGGATTTGATGTATTTGGTCCAAAATTCCTAGTGTTTCAATGAGCCAAAGTCATTACTATTGCCCACGGGCAAAAATATTTAATTTTTGGACTAAGAATCCCTTAATTGGGCTTACCTCCTGAATTCATATCATGGGTCGAAAGCAATACCAAATGATCCGGGCCCATAAAACATCTTATAAGACAAAAGTTGAGTATCCACTATCTCTTGTTGGGACTTGCATCAAGGAATATCTATTGGATCAAGGAAATTAACCCTAAATAATATTTTGCTGCCACACATCTGTCACAGTAAGGCGTGCAAAAAGAAGAATTCTCATGGCTCAAGCAAGAAGGGGCAACCTACTAAACCTAGTCTTCTCCCTTCAAGAAAAATTTTAAGAGCAAAAAGGGTGTTACACAAAGACTAGTATGATGCACTAATTAAGGATTTGTGGAAAATAAATTAAATTTAGAAGTGTAACTAATTAATTAAAGATTAGTTAAATTAATTAATCTTGTATTTTGATTTGTCCAATTAATCTCTAATATAAGAGATATCTCATAAGGATTAAATTAATAGAGATTAAAGAAAACTAATTAGATAAGACTACATCCTTACATCGCAAAATAGATTTATAAAGTGTATTAATTAAGCATTTTAAATTACACTTTAAGATACATTAGACATATTGGGAAACTAATTTGATGACACCTAGCCACTTAGCCATTAGAAAATTCAACTTTCTAACCATATAAGGAGCATTTCAGTCATCATCTTATTATACACACACATAATTAAAATTTATTCATGAAATGCATCTTCATTGTGGCCGACCAACACATGCGATTGACCTACAAAATGGACACTTGAGCATTTACCAAGAAGAAGCAATAATGGGCTATACAATGCATGGAGTAATGACATTGACTTTAGTCAATGCCAATTCAAGTTAATTTACCCATTGTGTACAAATCGGTCAAAGAGTCAAAACCACTAACTCCACTAACTTAATTCATTTCATTTGCATTGTCTTCATCATAACAGTCCACCAAGCATATACATGAGGAAGGAAGGAGAATTAGACAAGGAAGAAACTCTAAAGGTAACCATTTTCACAAAATTTGATTTAGGAAGTTGTGGACTTGAATTAATGGTGCTTTCTCCTTGTTGACCGAAACTTGTAGAAGAGACATCAGAAATTTGAAAGCTTGGAAATTGTTATTGTGATTTGAAATTGGAAGAACTCAAGTGGAAGAGGTAAACTCCTTGAATTTGCAAACTTTGAGCCCTTGTCCTCAATTCCTTAATTTTGTATTAGCCATGATTTAGAGAAATCAATTAGTAGAATTTACTATTGAATTGTTAAATAAGAATTGGGTGTGTTTATAATTGTAAGTAAAAGAAAATTTAAAATCATTAGGAATTGGGTATAGTAATTTGAGAGCTTGGAAAATTAACTAGGTATGTTTTATTGAGTTTGGAATTCTAGTTAGGTTAAATAGACAATTGTCATGTGATCTTTATTACTATGTATTTGCTTGTTCAACATAGAATCTAGGTCTTTGTTGATTTGCTTGGAGAAGATTGAACCTACATAGTGAAATTCAAGTTGTTGCTACATATAGGTAGTTAGGTATGTTTTATTGAGTTTGGAATTCTAGTTAGGTTAAATAGACAATTGTCATGTGATCTTTATTACTATGTATTTGCTTGTTCAACATAGAATCTAGGTCTTTGTTGATTTGCTTAGAGAAGATTGAACCTACATAGTGAAATTCAAGTTGTTGCTACATATAGGTAGTTAGTCTATCCATTCTTGATATATTTGCTCTGAATTGAAACGGTGATACTAATGTATATGCTTGCTATGTATGATTTCGTTGTTTTCTATGTATGGGATTTAAGTATAGGTTGAAATGAGTTCAAATGGTAGAATTAAAATATAAGGACAAAATCAATATTTTGAAAAATTATAAAACCCTAGAGTTCCTATATATATATATATATGAAACCACCCTCTTCTCCCTCACTTTTGTGTGAAGAAACAACAAGAAAGAAGGGGGGAAGAAACTTCATATAGGTAAGCAGACATCTTAAATTTGAATATGATATTATTATGAACTTTCTCCTACTCCTACTTTTACTCCTCTTTCTTATGGTGGTTTTGGTTTCCCAAAAAGGTGAGTTTTGTGGCTGAACCCTTAGGTGAGAAAGCTCCTTTATGGAGACCAATTATATAAAAATAATGCTCATTAAGAGTACATCAAGGCAAGGCATTATTTAGGCTAGGAAAATTTTGTATTCTTGGAACCCTAACCCATCATGTGTTCGACCAAGAGAGAGGGTGAGGGAAAAAGACTAGAACTTGATGGAAACTTAATGAAATTAAGGGTTTTGATGGGTGAAGAATATAAATATGCAAATAGAAATGATAAAGAGCCAAGGGATTGGCAGATGGCTTCACCTAGGGTTTCATTTTGGCTTTGAGAGATTCAAAACCCTAGGGGAGTTAATTGATCCCTCTAATAATGTAATTGAGTTAGAAATGAATTATGGATGCCTTAAAACCATTAAATTCCCTATAGAATAAACAAAATCCAAGATGGTGGGCATATGGATGTGTCTTAGCCAAAGGGCAGAGATGCTACCTAGGGAGTTGTTTCATTGACTCTAAGATTTTAAATGGTCTTGATATGAAATATAAACACTAACAGAGTCATTGGAATGAATTTAGGAATTCTATTTTTGTAAGTGAAATCTTTGATTATGCTTTTGATAGCTCTAATGAGTGTCATTAGAATTACAAAGATTATATATGGTGAGATTTTGAAGCCTAGAAGTTGAATTTTGAGAGTTACTCCTTAAGGCATCCAAAGTGACTTAAAGACATACTTCAAGGCTTAGTTATGCATATATGGCTAATTTGAGATTGAGTATGTCTTAATTGATTATTTTATACTTTAATTAATGTGTCTAGGGCTAACAAGTTGAACCACATCAAAGTGTGTATGTGAGGCCATGGAATCAAGAAAAGGAGACAAAGGGAATTGATCGATTTTGGCTTGATAAGGTAGTTTTTCCTTCATTCTCATATACATGGTTAGTTGCTTGTGTATAATGTTTACAATTATGTGACTTATTGATTGTTTGAATAAAATATGCAATTACATAAAACTCATTTGCATTTGTGATTAAGGTGGCTTTTTGATGGATGAGGCTAGGCGGTTAGGCCAAAAGTCTTTAGATGTTGGGTGATGTTAGACTAAAAGTTCCTAGAGTATGTATTTGCTCTTGCTTGAGCCATAAGACACCTAGAGTAAGTTTATGATTTGGCTATGATTGCATCATATACATACTTGCTTCTATGTGCTTGAGTGAACCACATATGTGTTTGAATGTTGGCTTAGTTACTGAGATTTTTTAAATCTCACATTTCCCTATTTCCACTAACCATGGTAGGTGATGTGCAAAGCAATGGCAAAGAGAAAAAGGCCTAAAGAAGACATTATGACAAAGAAATTAGCTTAGGATGTGTTATTGTATATGTGATTATATAATTCTATATTTTGGATGTATCGAATTATAAACATATTCGAAAGTACTAGACCATGATTATATGACCTTTTGATGTATGTACAACATGATAGAACATGATTTGGCATATGAGATTTTATGAAATTTATGTGTATTATTCCATGTGACATAGTGATTTTTAGTTACAAGGAATTTGTTATAATGAATCTTTGTTATATGATGCAGTTAAGGTTTGAAATTTATTCATAATGAGAAATGAAATTTTAGAGCTCATTTGGTATTATTTGGAACCAAAATTTTTGGCTATTTGAGCCATAAAATGTCTCTTTAACTCTGATAGCCTTAATTATCGAATTTAAGGCTAAAATTTGGCAAGCAATTAGAAGACATTCTATAGAGTTAAAGATCATAATTTTTGGAGGTTTATAGAATATTTGATGAATTTTCAAAGTTAGCCTCAAAAAGCTGTCGAGCCTATTATTGTTATACTAATATAGTCCTAGATTTTGTGTCTTTTGAGGGGCTAAATGGATTCATTTTGGCTTAAAATTTTTACAATAGAAAGTTCACATAATAAGCTTTTTAAGGATAACAAATTTGGTTAATCAGAGTTGTGTAGCTCAAGTTATAAATTTTTAAAATTTGGATCTCATTAGATATTCTATGACAAATTTGAGCAAATGGTCCTCTTTATGAGTTTAATCCCCATATACATGTTATCTTGGTTATAACAAATTAGTTATGCATGAATTTGAGATGAAATAGTGAAAATCCATGTTTAAGCATTATGGAAACTAAAACTTCTGTTGCTAAAGGTTTGATTATCATTGCTTTGCAATAAATGGACTTATAAATATAAAGAGAATATGTCATATGTTTTGGTGTAACACTTTTTGGTATTAGAGCAAAAGGTTCAAGCAACCTAACTCTTTGTTTTGGTTTGGGGAAGTGCTTAAGTTATTTGTGCATGTGGTATGTGACTTGTCAAGAATTTTGGGAAATTGTTAACTGTGTTATGAATATATGTGTTATATGTTAAGATTGTGGTTTTTTTAAGACAAAATGATAAACATTAGAAGGGGAGACTTGCTAGGGTAGACCCTAAAGACCTATGTAGACTATTATGAATAGCCTAGATCAATAGTAGGCTATGATGGAACAACAAAGGCAAATTATATAGCAATAGAAAATGATAATGTAGCAGCATAATGCCCTAGCTAGAAGGGATAATGACAGAGAAAATGCCCCAAAATCATAGTAACTAGCAAATGTTCTTGATAATTCTCTTACATTCCCTCAAGACCAAATACAAACTTAACTTACAAATTAACAATTATTAAATTAGTTTAGAAAGAATTGTCTAACCTCATTCGATGGAGAGTTGAATGTACAAAAAGTAGAGGTGTGGATTAGGTAGTTAGCGAAAATATTTTAAGTAATGGGAAGCAATTTTGAATAGAAAGCCACGCTAGCCACATTTATGCTTCATTGGTGGCATAGCATAGAGATGATTATGTAGACCTGAAACATCCTAATCAACTAGAAAAATTTCTTAATTGAATACTATGGAAAATATATTCCTATTTCAATTAGGGATCAAAAGGAAATGGAATTTATCAACTTGAAGCAAACGGAAGAGATGGCAGTTGATAAATATGTGGCCAAATTTATAAAATTGTCTCGAGACTACTCCTACTTGTAGAAATGTGATGATGAAAAATGGAGGTGCAAATATTTTGAGAAAGGATTGAAATCCTCCATTAGAGATATAGTTGCTCTGTAGAGGGTTAAAACATTTAATGCTCTTATGGAGGTCAGCAGGGTAACTGAGAACAACCTGTAGGATATAATGAAGGCAAGGGCTAGTTAGAAGGAGATCCTAGAATAAAAAAGGCTGAGGCGAGAAGATTATGTGAGTATCACTACTAGTAATAAGAAGAAGGCTAAGGTACCTTGGAACAGGAAAGGGCAGAAAGGGAAAAATTTATAGCTCAGCAGAGGACAACCATCCCATGTGACATGTTATATATGTAGGAAGCTGGGACAAATTGCTCGAAATTGCTTTCAAATGGAAGTGGCACCTCCACCTAGACCACAGACCCAGGGCAAAGTGTTTGCACTCATTTAGCAAGAGACTAAGGTATCTCCTAGTTTGATTAAAGTAAATGATTTTCTTATGATTACTATGTTTGATTTGGGTGCTAATCACTTATTTATATCCTATGATTATGTGAGAAAATTGGGTTTGGTTATTGGTACTTTACCATATGGTATTTCTGTATCTACTCCTATTGGAGGCTATGTGATTACTTCTCATATTTGCTAAAATGTCACAGTGTAGTTTGACCATTGTTTCACTGCCATCAATTTGATTTATATGCCTTTGCATGATATTAACTTGATTATTGGCATGAATTAGATGGCTGCTAATAATGTTATGCTTGATTGTGTATGTAAAACTATTACCTTACTTGAATGTGGGATCATACCTAGTACTAGGGTTGAGTTATCTTTCTTGTCCACTACTCAGGCCGAGAGATATTTAGAACATATATGCTAAGAGTTTCTAGTCTTTTTCTCTATACAAGTAGGTGTAGAGGAAGGGATAGATGAAAACCTTATAGTTAGGGAATTTTCAAAAGTTTTTTTTAAGAATTTTGATTTTAGTGGTCTACCTCTTGAGAGAGAAATAGAATCCTATTGATATTATGCCTGGGATTGGGCTGGTGTTTAAAGCTTCTTCTAGGATAGCTTTCACTGAGCTAGGAAAATTAAAAAAGAAAATTTAGAAATTGTTAGAAAAGGGGTTCATACACCTTAGTATGTCACCTTGGGGGCTCCCGTTTCTTTATTAGAAAGAAAGATGGTAGTATGAGATTGTGTATAAATTATAAAGAACTTGATAAGGTCACTGTTAAGAATAAGTATCCCTTTTTTAGAATTAATGATATTTTAGATCAATTAGTAGGGACATTAGTGTTTTCTAAGATAGACCTTAGATTTGCCTATTATTAGTTGAGAGTTAGAGTTAAAGACATCTTAAAGATGGCCTTTAGGACTAGATATGAGTATTATGAGTTCTTGGTTAGCCCATTTGATTTGACATATGCACCGACTATTTTTATGAACTATATGAATAGGGTATTCAGACCTTATTTGGATAAATTTGTTATGGTCTTTGTTGATGAAATCTTTGTGTTATATTTTATATTTTGGTAACTCAGATAGTCCTTACAGAGTGGAATAAATTATTCAAAATGGGATCACAGGTCTAAAAAAGGGCAATATGAGCTAAAAAGAATCGAAACTAGAATTGTTTGACTAATGAAAAAGGATCCCAGAGCAAATTGAATTAAGGTAACTTAAGGGTAAAATGCTAATTAAAGCATTTAGAAGTGAGGTTAAGAAAATAAGAATGGCTAGAAACTAAAGCTAAAATGGCTAAATAGAATGAACTATAATTGTAGTTGCAAAATCCTCATTTCAGGTAAAATTTTTAAAATTTAAAGGAAGAAGTTTAAATGATAAAATTAAACTCACTAGGGTTTTTAGAGGCTCTAAAAACCATAGGAATTATCAAAATGGTTTGAATCTTTCTAATATACAATTTAGGTTGTCAATTGACTTAAATTTTAACTGAATTGTTTTAGACTATTCTGAACCCCATAAATATTTTTAATAAACTTGAGAGCCTTAATTTTATGATGGAAAATATGGTTTTAAAAAAGGATTTAAAATGAGCTCACATAAAAAAAATTAAAAATTTGGGAAGTAATGGAAATTTTTGAATTTGTTATAAATTATCTCCATTCTTCCTTATAAATGCCATGCCAACTCTCACCCTTCCATAACTAACTTTCCTCTACTCCAAAACAAAACCAAGAGGCATGAAGAAGAACCAAAGAAAAAGAGAGAAAGAAGCCATCCAAAGGTAAGCAGACATGCAGATTTTGCCTATGTTACTATTGTAAAAGTTTTTTTACTCTTTTTTCTTTTTCTTTCTATGATTTTGGTTTTATAAAAGAGGAAGTTTTGTGATTGAATCCATGGAGGAAGAAGCTCTTTAAAGGAAACTAATTATACCATAATAATCTCCATTCAAAGCACTTTCAAATGGTATATAGCATAGCATAAGAAATTTTCTCTTTCCTTGCTCCTTATGCTCTCTATAGTTTGGCCAACTTGAGGAGACCATAGAGGGAATTGGTTTTTGGCTAAGACTTAATGGAAAAGAGGGTTTAGGAGTATGGAGATTAAGATGGAACCAAGAGAAACAACTAAGGAGCCATAAGAAGCAAGATAGAGTAATTAGGGTTTTGATTGCACCTTAAGAAGTTTGGAACTTTAGAAAGGTATTTCAAGACATATAAGGTTACAATTAAACTAAAGAGAAGTTAAGGAACCTCTGTATGTGCCAAATTCCTTAAAAGAAATGGCAAAACTCCTTTGGCTCTCATTATCGACATAGGTTTGGACAAGGGGTTAAAGTGGTACCTAGGAAGAGTTTTCAATGATTCAAGGGTTATAAATGTGTTAGATATGAATTATGAACACTAATGGAACCACTGGTTTGAATTTATAAGTTTTATTTTGAAAAGTGAATTTTTAGGATCCAATTAGATCTAAAGAAGCAACTTGGTGCTAGATTCCTTGAATCATGCATATGATGGCTTTAATGGATTCTATTAGAGTCATATAACTTATATCAAGTGAGGTTTTGGAACCAAGAGCTTGAATTTCAAGAGTTGCTTTTTAGGGAAATGAAGCAAACCATTAGTTACACCTAAAATTGTAACTTGTATGTATAAGGCTAATATGAATGTAAGCATAGTTCCATTGTAGATTTTGTGTTTCATTTTATGTGTTTAGGCCAAACAAGTAAATTGTCATTCAAGTGTGGACGTAGGGCCATGGAATAAGAGAGAGATAGCAAGGGAAATCTGTAACAACTCTAACTACTAATAAAGTTAATTAAGCATAATAGTATTCTTAATCGAGTGCACTTAATGCCTTATTTGGTTAACGAGTTAGCAGTGGATGAAATTATAGGAAAATTTGAATATTTAAATAATCAATATTCATCATCAAGTTGTACAATGGGATTATTGTTTCTAGTTATTCAAAACTCTAATTAACAATTTTGTCTCAAACAAAATACCTCTAAGAAGTTAGAGGTGTTTTGTGTGTCTCGTGCATACTCGTGCCTTGTGTTGGTGCTTCTTGTGACATGAAGAAAGAAAACCACAAATGTGAGACTTGAATGAAGCAACTGCATGGAAGAGCATATGAATCCTGTGTGATACATCAAGCCACGAAGTGTGCATGTGCTAAGAAGTGAATGAATAGTGGGATTACGTGGATGGAAGATGCATTATCATTTGTGATTAGGAAGAGCCTGTGTAGGTCTATTGAATCTGCATGTGTGTGTTTCTTCCAGCCATGAAGTGTGTGTCTTTAAGAGAGTATGTGAGAGAGTGCTATGCTTAAAAGAGTGAAATGAAGTGAATGAGTGCTACGTGTCTCTTGGACCTTCCACCCATGAATGAATTAAAGGCTAGCTTTGCATGTGGTGCATCTACGTGTGTGTGTAAATGACTAATGCAAGAGTGTGAGTGGAGTGACCTGTTCGTGGAGTTTTCATGAGTTAGTGGGTCCCTCCTCTCTTGGTTGGATATGTATGCATCAAGTGAGATGCTATGTTTGGATGAAGAATGAGCCTATCTCCTCTGCCTGAGCTTATGTAATGTGTTTTATGCATTGTATGTGAATAAATGAACCTGTGGTTTTGCTTCCTTCTCCAATTACTCTTCCATATTTAAGTGTGCTTCCCTTCATGAAATTCCTTAAGTAAAGAAAAAATGAAATAAAAATCAAAGCCTATGAAATGAAATCATCATCTAGAAAATAAAATAATTAAAATGACTTATTTATTCAACAAAATTCCAAAAGATGGGATTTTATTTCCTAAACTAAATAATATCCAATTAAAGCTCAAAGTGCCATCAATTCATGAATAAAAAGTCCAGAATTAATGGATAAAAATATAGAAAATATGTGAATTATCACACATCAAATAGAACATAAAACCATCAATAAAACCATATTTATACTCATGTTAGTATAATAGATGCAAATTAGGGCTTTAGGTGCAACTAATGGCCTTTTTATTGCCTTAAGAAGTAAAAAGTAATTCTTATAATTCAACATGTTAGCTCTGAAATCTCACTTGATATGAGTCATATAACTCTAATAGAATTCATTGGGGCCATTATATGCATGGCTAAATAAGTTTAATACCAAGTTACTACTTTAGGCCTAACTAAACCCTAAAATTTCACCTTTCAAAATAAGGTGCCTAAATTCATTCCAATGATTCCTTTAGGGTTAATAATTCATCTCTAGACCACTTAAAATCATTGAAACAACTCTCTAGGTATCCTTTCTTGTCTTGGTTGAGACATGCGCTAAGAAGTGCTTCCATGGAGTTTTGTTTATTTCTCTTAAGAATTTGGCATATGTGGAGGTTCCTTAGCTCCTTTCTAGTTCAAGATTGGCCTTAGGTAGCTTAAAACATTTTCCTAGAGTTCCAAAATTTTCATAGTGCAAGTGAAACCCTAGGTAGTCTAACTTGTATTCTAAAGCTTTCCAATTGATTCCTTTTACATCATCTAAATCTCCATGCTTCAAAACCCCTATTCCTATGATGTTTTAGCCAAAATCAAGTTCCCTTTAAGTTTTCCTCATCTATGTCGAACATGGAAGGGAGAAGAACTCAAGGGAAGAGCAAGCTTTCTAGCATAATTTATATATCACTTGAAAGAACTCTTAGTGGGTAATATTTTGGTGCAATTGGTTTTCTTAGAAGAGATTCTTTATCCAAGAGTTTAGCCATAAAACTCACTCCTTTAGGAAACCAAAACCACTAAAAGAAAGAGGAGAAAGAGTAGGCAAATGTCCATAACAATATCATAGACAAATTTAGTATGTTTTGTTACCTTTGGTTGGCTTTATTCCCCTTACTTCTTCCTCCTTCTCATGCATATGGTTGCTGGTTTGGACAAAGGTAAGTTAGTTCTAAGAGTGGGGAGGGTTGGTGTGACCTATAAAAAATCAAGGAGGAAGGTTTTATAACAATTCCATAAATTCCCATTATGTTCTATAACTTTGATTCCTTCATTTGAGCTCATTTTGGATCCTTCTGGAGAACCATCTTTTCCATCATAAAACTAAGACTCTCTAGTTTATTAAAAATATTTACTTAAAAATTTTTTGGATTCAAAACAATTTGGAATAGTTCGATTAAAGTTTCAGGCAACCGATGTCCTAAATTGTATACTAGTAATGTTTTAGCTATTCTGACGGTTTCTATAATTTTCAAAACCTTTGAAAACTTTAGTGAGCTCAACTTTACCATTTAAAATTTTTTTCTTTGAATTCTTAAAATTTTATCTGAAATTATGATTTTGCCACTGCATTATCAATTTCTACTATTTAGCCATTTTGGCTTTAGTTTTGGGCCATTATGGTTTCTTAACCTTATTTTTAAATGCTTTAATTAACATTTTACCTTTAATTGTCTTCAATTTATTTTATTTTAGGGTCCTCTTTCATTAACATACCAGTTCTAATTTAGTTTCTTTTTAGCTCTAATTGCCCTTCTCTTGCCTTGTGTGTAATATTTGGTTCTCTGAAAATGAGAGGAAAACATGAGAAATGTAACGTATGATTTCTCTTTAATGAATTAGTTAATGTCTCAAAAAATTTGGGAAGCACTCTAGACTCTTAAAAATGAGAATCTCAGGCTCAGACGGAAAGAAAAATTGAGCTAAAATGAAGAAACAATTTCTTACGAAAAATTTACAAAACATAATGGCATTTTTGTAATTTTGAGAAAATTTTGGAATTCACACAGGATGGCTTTTTAAATGAAAATTTTGAGTTTTCCAAGGTTTTCAGAGGCCCTGAAAACCATAGAAAGTCTCGGGACAGTTAAAACCCATATGGTGGATGTTTTCTAATGTCGGTGTACTCGAAATTTGATGAATTCGTTTTGGAAGGTTTTAGCTCTGATTCGAGTGATTCCAAAGGCATTTTACTAAATTGGAAACCTAAATTTCATAATGAAAAAGATAGTTCTAAAAAAGGAGCTAAAACGAGTTAGAAATGAAAATGCCAAAAATGAAAGGCAAAATTAGAATTTTTAAGAAAGTGGAAGCTTCTTGAACACTCTTTAAGTTTCTTATTTCTTCTCCCCTTCATTTGCATGACCCATTCTGCCCAACAACTAGAGAAAACACCAGTTCTCTTAGGCGCACCATGGAGGAGAAGAAAGGAGGAGAAAAAGCAAGGAAAAGGTAAGGAATTTCATATATTTTCATGCTCTCTGCTTTCTAAACCTCTCCTTCTCCATTTCCCTTTCTTTCTTGTGATTATATTGAAGTTTATAAATCTATTTTAAGGGAGAAATTAAGGAGAAAATTCAGATTTGAAGAGAGGAGCCTAGAGAAAGCAAGATTCAAGTGAGAAAAAGCAAGAAAACAAGGAAATTTTTTCTTCCATAGTTTCTATCTCTTCCTCCCCTTTTCCAACATTTCGCCCCACTCAAGAAACCCTAGGAGGGTTTGATTTTTAAGCAGAACCAAGGGTGATTCTTAGAAAAAAGGGTGTGGAGATTAAGGATATGCAAAGAGAATTAACAAAAAATCATGAAATTTCAAGATGCAATTTCTACGGTTCAAGTGTTCCTTCTAAAATCTGATTTGATCTCTTAATTTCTATGCCTAAATAAGTGTTTGAATGAGCTCCTAAGATCCTTAGAAGTCTCCCCATGTGCTTCCTCCATCAAGAAAATCAAGCAAAATCCAAGGAGGCCAAAATTATGCATAGTCTCAGCCTAGATAGGTTTGGGTGCCTAGGGAGAGTTTTAATTTGTTCCAAGCCCATTTTTGAGTCATATATGATGAGTGAAGATGAGGGGAAGCCTTAGAAAAAATTTAGGAAGCTTAGAGAATGAGTTGGTACTTTATGCTCTATAATATGACCTAAAGAAGCAACATGTAGTTAGACTTTTAGTTTTAATTGTGGGATAACTCCAAGAGGCTTAAAAAGAGTCAAGAATCATACTTAAAAGAAAAAAAATAGAGCCTAAAATTTATTTGAGGGGTATTTCTTCATTGGGTGCATTTTGAAACCATAAAGGGGTTTATAGGTTTAGCTAGAGTTTAAGCAAGTTGTGTGGCCTTAGAATTAATTCCATGAACCTAATTGGCTTCCATAAAATGTGTTTAGGCCAAGAGAAGTGATCCCTACCTTCTTGGGTGTGTGAGGTCAAGGGAGAGGATTCAAGGCTTAAGGAAAAAGTGTGCAAAATGCAAGCAAGGTAGCTCTCTCCACCTTCTCTCATGCATAGATATGTGCTTACATTGTCTTGAATGTGTGTGTGTATGTTTTAAGTCATGAAAAGTATTCTCGCATGATTTTATATGCCATGGTACCATGATGATACATTATGTTTCTAAATGATGTCTATGATGCTTGTTTTGGTTTGCTTGAGTTTGGTGAAGCCAAGAACCCTCTAGCCATGGGGAGGATGAGCCAAGAACCCTTAAGATTGGTTGAGATAAAGTAAAGAGTCTCCCAAAAGTGAGGTTGACTCCCAAGAGTAAAGTTGAGTCCAAGAACCTCTTAAAAAATGGGTGAGTAAGTCCAAGATCCATAAGTAAATAGGTGGGGCCAATCCACTTACTTGGCAAGCCTTCATATGCCATATATGACTTTTACAAATACCAAGAATGTTCTTTGAATGATTGCACATGTCTACATGCCATGCATGCATTTGTGAGACTTGTTTTGCATGCTTAATGTATGATTGAATGGGAGATGAGCTATTAGGATTCTTTGAATCTCATCCCCTCCTCTCCAATATTTTAACATGCTAGGTGGATTAAGAGAGCAAGGTAATGGAAGCCAACCACCTTGAAGATGAGAGTATGACATCAAAGTGTCTTGAAATTGTTACTTTAAGGCTTTATGGATAGCAATTGATGAAATCCCTAGTTGTATATAACCTATGATGTTATGAGCATGTATAATTATGTTAATGTATTTTGTATAAATGAGAGTTAGGGTTATATGTATGGAAATACTCATTTTGGTCATGTAATGGCAATTTTGCATTATGAAATTTCATGTATGAATGGAAGTGGAATAGCCAAAATGAGATGCATAGGATTTGAGATCACTTGGACAATTCACACAAGTCATAATCATGCTTTTAAACTTACCCAAGAGGTGCCAAACATTAAGAGAGAGCATTTAGACACTTTGGCATCCTATATGGAGCCAAAATTGACTATAATGGAATCCTATATCACTTTTTATCTAAATGAGCTCTTATTGATTTGAGATTTGACATGCAAATAGAGCTTGTTGAGATATTTTATGAAGCTAAAGAACAGAATTTTTAGAGATCTAGAGAATATTTGATGAATTTTCAAAGTTGGCAAAAATTCTGGTTTTGGTTTGATGCATTATTTACTTGGTCCAAAAATGATTTCTATTACATAAGGCTAAAATGATATCCAATTCCCATGAAATTTTATATGGAGAAACTAGACATTCCCAATGACTTGTGCCATCTAGAAACACCTCATTTGGAGGTCTAGAAAGGGAGATATGAATTTTTAAAATTCTATTAAGTATCAAGAACTCCAACTAACCTCAGGTACTGTTTGATTAATTTTCGATGCTTGGACGTACTTGACCTATTCTGGAGTTATTTTTTTCCTCTAGCTAATATCCACAGATTTCTAGATTGGTATCATTTACATGGATTGAATTTTTTTGGAATTAATTGGAAATGTTTGAAGTTTGTCGCAGAATTCTGTGATAGCATCAGTGGATGGCCCAACCTCTGGATGTTTTTGAATGTCAAACTTCCTCTGTGTTGAATGTTATGGTCTGGACATATTTTTAGTATGATGTAAACATGTGTAGCTTTCCAAAATGGCTAACAATGTAGGATTTGATTTTTTTAGAATTAGTTATGATTTTCTAAAGTTTGTGACAGAAAAGAGGAAAATCTGGCCAAAATTATACACATGTATTTTATGCTTCCCTTTGAGTTCCACGAGATGTAGGCCACTTTTGATGATGCAAATGAGTTGTATTCATGTAATTAAATATAAGAATATGATGTATGAGCTCACATGGTCTACATGACACCGAATGAAATTTTTATACGTGACACAACACTAAGAAATGCATTAAAATAATGTCATTTTCTTACCTCTTGTATGAATTGCTTGATGTGAGGCATAGATGTAGCATGAAATGAGTAAGGAAATTATGGTGTTACATTGTGACCCCATTTTAAATAATTTATTCTACTCTTTGCAAACTATTTTAGTTACCAAGATATAAGATATTACATTTCACCCCTCAAAATAATTTTTCTTCTCAAAATTTAAAGCATAGCTCAACTAAATAGTGACGGATGCCGCTTTCTCACATCATCCTCAAGTTTCGAAGTTACCTTATCAAAAGATAGGCCTTTTCAGACCACTTTCATTAGAGGAATGCTCTTATTTCTCAACTGTTTAATCTTGGTATCAACAATTTTCTTTGGTACTACAACATAAGAAAGGTTATACTATTAAATGTTTTCATATTTTATGACATGCGAGGAGTTTGGCAAGTATTTTTTCAAGTGGGAGACATGGAATACATCATAGATTTGGGCTAGGTTAGGAGGCAAAGCTATATAGTAATCGACAAGTCCAACTCTTTCAAGGATTTCAAATGGACCAATGTACCTAGGATTTAGTTTCCTTGTCTTAATAAACTGACCCACTCCAATAACTATAGATACTCAAATGAATACATGGCCTCCAATTTCAAATTCTAATGACTTCCTTTTATCAGCATAACTCTTTTGTCTACACTAAACCATAAGGAGTTTCCTTTTAATAAATTCTATCTACTTAGTGGTTTGGTCTACCGTCTCAGGTCTTATCAGACTCCTTTCACCTAACTTAACCCGACATAAAGGTGATATGCATTTTCTCCCATATAATACCTCATATGGGCCATTTCGATACTAGAATGATGTAACGAATGGTAAATCCTATAAAAGGACAAAACAAGCTGTATAAAAGCAAGTCCCTTGAAATGGCTTAGATAATGTCCTAAAATATTTGGAGAGTATCCTAGGCTCCTAAGAACTCCTAGGCTCAGATAGAAAGAAAAAAATAGAGTTAGGACGGTGAAACAAATTGTGACGAAAGTTGACAAAATGTAATAACATTTTCGTAAATAAGTGCAACTTTTAGAAAAAAACATAAGAGGACTTTTTAAATGGAAAATTTGAGTTGCTCAGGATTCTCAGAGGCCCTAGAAACCATAGGAAGCCTTAGGACTAGTAAAGCCCTTTTGATGTACATTTTCCAACGATGATGAGTTTGAACTTTGACGGATTCATTTGGGAAGGTTTTAGCTCCAAATTGAGTGATTCCAAAGACATTTTATTAAATTAAAAACTTATATTTTATAATGGAAAAGATGATTCTAAAAAAGGGGCTAAAACAAAATTGCCATTACGGAAGGACGAAATTAGAATTTTTGAAAAAGTGAGCTTCTTGAATGTTTCATAAGCTTCTTAACTCTTCCTCCTCCTATATAGCTCGATCTTCTTCTGCCCAAAATACAAAAAAATAAGCTCTCTTTTAGGCACACAAGAGGAGGAGAGAAAGGGAGGAAAAAACCAATAAAAAGGTAAGAATTTTCATGGAACTTCATGCTTCTACATCTTCCAATCTTGTTCCTCTCCTTCTTAGCTTTCTTTCTATGATTTTCTTAAGATGATTGGTTCTGTTTTTAGACTAGAACCAAGGGGAAAAATTTCAAAAATTGAGAAGAGGACTCAAGCCAAGGAAGAAGCATCAAAAGGGAGCTAGAAATCTAAGGTATTTTCTTGTTCTTATTGCTTCTTCCCTTTGCTCCTTGTTTGTGTGTGTTTCGGCCTCGTATGGAACCATGAGAGGGGGGGGAATTTTGTCTAAAAGCAAGAGAGGAACTAGGGTTTTGGACCATGAAGAAGAGGTATATGGCAAGAAATTGCAAGAAAAACCAAAGGAAACTATGATGGGAAAGTGTAGTGTTCTTTAGAGTTTTGTGAAATTTTATTTTGTGTGTGTAAGACCATATATTTTTAACTCATTTCATACTAATCTCATGCCTTAAACCATGCTACTTACACAAGAGGCAAGAAAAATAGCATTAGATAATAGATTATTTTTGCGTTGCATCGCGTTTAAATTTTTTGTTCAATGTCCCGCAGGCTATGTGAGCTCATGTATCATATTCTCATATTTATTTACATAGATACAACTCGTTTTCATTATCAAAAGTGGCCTATAACTCGTGGAAGGCAAAGGGGAGCATAAAACTCATACTTGTATTTTTGGCCAGAATTTTACCATTTTTGTCACAAACTTTGGAAAATCATAACTAATTCTAGAAAAATCAAAATCATGCATTCTTGGACATTCTGGAAAGCTACACATGTCTAGTTTATGATAAAAATATGTCCAGACCATGAAACATAACATAGAAGATGTTTGATATTCAAAAAGGTCCAGAGGTCTGGCTGTCCATTGGTACTGCCACAGGTTTCTGTAGCAAATTTCAAAAATATCCAATTAATTTCACAAAAATCCAATCTATGAAAATGATACAATCTAAAAATTTGTGGATGTTAGCTAGAGGGAAAAAATAACTTTAGACCAGTTCAGGTACACCCAGATCTCAAAATCTAATCAAATAGTAGCTGAGGTTAGCTTGAGCGCTTGATACTGGGCAGAATCTTTAAAAATTCATATCTCCCTCTCTAAACATAAAAATGAGGTGCTTCTAGTTGGTACAAGTCATAGGAAATGTCTAGTTTCTTCATATAAAATTTTGTGGCAATTGGACATCATTTGCCCTATGAGTGATAGAATTTAGTTTCAGACTAGTGCTATAGTACCAATGACCAAAATCAGAAAAATTTTCAACTTTAACAATTCGCCAAATATTCCACAGACCTCCAAAATTTACTAACTTTAGCTTCCCAAAAATCTTTCAATAAGCTTTAGATGCATGTCAAATTTCAAACCAAGAAGAGCTCATTTGGACAAAAAGTGACGTAACCTTATGAAATGGTCATTTTTGCTTCCTATCAAGAGTCACTTTGGCCCAAATGGCTTCCTCTTGAGTTTGGCACCTCTTGGACAAGTTTAAAAGCATAATTATGACTTGTAGGAACTACCCAAATGGTCCCAAACCCTATGCATCTAAATTTGGCCACTCTACATCCAATAATGCACATGTAGCCATAACCACACAAGAGGCAATTTCCATGATTTGCATTGATTTAATGTCACACATGGGCTACATAATATTCATACATCATATTATATGTACTCAAGGTCTTACATTACCAAAAATAATGTACAACGCTTCTTAACATTCCATTACAAGTTAGACTACAAAATGAATAAAGTGTAGCCATTTAATATTCTTGGCTTGCATTTCCTTGGTTTAGAGCACCACCTAGACATTTCAAGAATGAGAGGGAAGGGGAATGAGATTCTAAGAATCCCAATAGCTCATTCACATACATTCAAGGCATATATACATCAATGACACAATTATGAAACATAAAATGTGCAAGGTTACAATTTCATGCCACATCTACACATCAAGATCGTTCTCATGCTCTAGGGACTTTTAGTTTTACCTCACCCCATTTCTAGGACTTTTGGAGTTGCCTCACTCTTGGTCTAAGGACTTTTAACTTAGCCTTACCCATCCAAGGGACTTTTGGCCTAGTCTCACCCATGGCTTAAAACTTTTAGCACATCCTCATCCACTTTAAGGGACTTTTGGCATCGCCTCACCCTTAGGAGCCAATCTCATGTTCAAGGCCATTCAAGAGCACACATTAGTACCAATGTAATTTAATGAGATCATGTGGCATATTACCAATTCACAAGAGCACATACAAGCATACAATGACATGTATATGCACACAAGAATGCAAAGGGATGAGGTTGAGAGCTACCTTTCAATTAATGCAAGCTTTACTTTGCTAATTCCTTCCCCTCCTTGATTTCATAAGAGCACTTAGGTGGTTGATTGTTCTCTTGGTCTAGACATCACAAGGAATACACAATCACATAATTGAAGCAAGCCAAGACATTAAACTAAAGCTTAAACACACACTTGGTTTTATACTTGGCATTATAGTTCCATAATTAGTCTAATGAAGCAACTCTTGGAATTCAATTTCTAGGTTCCATTCTCTTATTATTTCTAGAATTCTTGGACTCATTTAAGGTCCTTGGAGCCATCACACATTCAATTGCACAATTGGAAAACCAAGTTGCTTCACAAAGCACCATTATGGACACCATTGTCCCATCTCCCAATCCATGGTTCCTAAATTTTTTCCAACGGTTTCTCCCATCTTCTAACATCATATAAAGTCTCAAACCAAGGCTAGAACAAATTAAAACATCCTCTAGCTCTTTCTTCCTAGCTTGGCCAAGACACTATCCATAAATGGGGTTCTTGGAGCTTTTGAATTTTCCTTGATGGGAGAGCCAATTGGGGAGGTTTCTAAGGGTCTTAGGAACTCAAGGAAACATTCAAATAGCTAAGAAAACTCTCACACAAAATCAGATTTTACAAAACCCTAAGAAAGCATACACTTTTCTATCTTGATTTCCTTTGGTTTTTATTTGAATTTCTTGCCATATTCTTAATCCTTGCACTCTTTTTCCTAAGTTCCTCTCTTGGTTCTGCCCAAAATTCATCTCCTCCTACCCACCCTTATGTTGGCCGAAAATAGCACTAGGAAGAGCAACAAGGATGAAGCATCAAGAATGGAGAATTACCTTAGTTCCAAGCTTGTTTCCAAAGCCTTTCTTCCTTGCTTCTCTTCTCCTTGGCAAATTCAAAATTTTTTGCTTAGTTCTGGAACTAAAACAGAACCAAAAAGCTCAACTAAACCATAGAAAGAGAGGAGGAAGAGAGGAGAAGAAGATTGGAAGAGGAAGAGGTATAAAATTTTATGAAATTACCTAGCTTTTCCTTAGTTTTCTTCCTCTTTTTCTTCCCCTTTTGGTATGCCTAAGAGAATAGATCAACTATATTTTAGGCGGAAAATTTCTTGCTTAAGAAGGTGGGAGAAGAAAGGAGAACTGTGTAGGAGTTTCTAGAAACATACTTTTTCAAAAATTTCAATTTCGTCCTTTCGTAATGGCAATTTCATTTTGGCTTCATTTTAGCTCCTTTTTTAGAACCTTCTTTTCCATTATAAAATTTAGGTTCCCAATTTAATAAAAATGCCTTTGGAATCACTTAATTTGGAGCTAAAGTCTTACCAAATGACTCCATCAAAGTTCAAGCTCGTCAATGTTGAAAAATGTACACCAGAGGTGCTTTACCAGTCCCGGGGCTTCCCATAGTTTTTAGGGCTTCTGAACACCTTGGATAACTCAAAAATTTCATTTAAAAATCCCTATTATGTGTTTTTCCAAAAGTTGCACTTATTTACGAAATTGCCATTACGTTTCATCAATTTTTGTCGCAAATTGTTTCTCTTTCCTAACTTAGTTTTTCTTTCTGTCTGAGCCTAGAATTATCATTTTTAAGAGTCTAGGACTCTACCCAATTTTTTTGGGATATTATCTAGGTTATTTTGAAGGACTTGCTTTTATACGGCTCATTTTGTCATTTTCAGAAATTACGTTTGTTACAATGTGTGTGTTTCCTTGGCTATTTAAGTGTTCCCTTGAGCTCCTAAAACTCTTATAAACCAAGTAGGTCTCCCATCAAGAAAAAATCAAGAAGCTCATGAACCCTTTTCTTGGAGGGTATCTCGGCCAAGTAAGAACAAATAGGTTAGGGAGTGTTTTAATTTGTTCTAGCCTTGGTTTGAGACTTTATATGATGTTAGAAGATGGGAGGAACCATTGGAAAAAATTTAGGAGCCATGGATTCGAAGACGGGACAATGGTATCCATAATGGTGCCTTGTGAAGCAATTTGGTTTTTAGTTTGTGTATATGAATGTGTGAGGGCTCCAAAGACCTTGAATGAGGTCAAGAAGCCTAGAAATGGGAAGAGAATGGAGCTTAAAACTTGAATTGTGAAGGTTGCTTCAATGGGCTAATTATGGAATCATTATGTCACTTGTAGAATTAAGTGTGTGTTAAGAGTGAGTTAGTGTCTTGGCTTGCTTCAAGTGCATGAGTATGTGTTATTTGTGATGTTTAGTTCAAAAGAATCTCATCCCACCAAAGTGCACTTGTGAGATTGAAAAGGGGAAGGAACAAACAAAGTAAATCTTGTCTAAAATTCAAGGTAGCTCTCCAATTCCTTCTCTTTGCATTCTTGGTTGTAAATATGTCATTGTGTGCTTGTGTATGCTTTGGTGATTTGAGAACATGCCACTTGATGTCTTGGTATTCCATTGGTACCAATGTGTTGTCTTGAATGTTATAAATGATGGAAATGGCTCATAAAGGATGAGGTGATGTCAAAAGTCCTTTAATGAAGGTGAAGAGATGTCAAAAGTCTCATAGTATGGGTGAGACAAGGCCAAAAATCTCTTGAATGGGTGAGACCTAGTCAAAAGTCCCTAGACCAAGAGTGAGGCAAATCCAAAAGTCCTAGAAATGGGATGAGGCAAAATCAAAAGTCCTTAGAGCCCATGCTTGAAAGTGATGTAGATTGGTGGCATGGAAATGTGACCTTGTATGCCTTATGGTTGTGTTACATTCCATACTTATGCCTTTGATGTGTATATGCCATGAATGTGTGTATGAATAGGTGTGTGAGCTATTGAGATTCTATGAATCTTGCTTCCTTTCCCTCCTTAATCTTAATATGTCTAGGTGGCACTCATAAAGCAAGAAATGCAAGCTAAGGGTCTTGAGAAGCTTCACTTTGTCTATTACATAGTTGAAATTGCAAATGAATGTCAAAGTGAACTTGTACATATTATTTTTGAGTTGTAAATCTTTGAACAAATGTAATATTATGTACGAATGATGTATAGACCATGTGTGGCACAAAATCAATGAAAATGAGAGATCTTAACACTTGATGGCATGTATGCATTAGTGTATTCTTGGATGTGGAATGACCAAAATGAGATGCATGAGGTTTGGGACCATTTGGGTAGTTCATACAAGTCATATTGATGCTTTTAAACTTGCACAAGAGGTGTCAAATCATAAAAGAAACCATTTGAGTAGGTTTGGTACTTCACATAGAGCAAAATAGGCCATTTTGGTTAGCTATACCACTTTCTGTCCAAATGAGCTCTCCCTGTTCTGAAATTTGGCATGACTAGAGTTTGTTAAGAGATTTTTGGGAAGCTAAAGTACAAAGTATTTAGAGGTCTATGGAATATTTGGCAAATTTTTGAAGCTGAAAAATTTTCTGGTTTTGGTCAGCATTACTGTTCATATAGCCCGAAATGAAACTTTATCACTCATGGGGAAAATGAAATCCAATTGCTATGAAATTTTATAGGGAGAAACTAGACCTTCCTAGTGGCTTGTGCCAATTAGAAGCACCTCATTTGGATGTCTAGAGAAGGAGATATAAATTTTTGAAGTTGCTATTCTGTTCCGGGCTCACCTCTAGACCCGTGTTACTGTTTGATTGATTTTTGGGGTCTGAATGCTCTTGGATTGGTCTAGAATTATTTTTCTCCTCTAGTTGACATCTGTAGCTTTTAAATTGGTATAGATTGCATGGATTGGATTTTTGTGGAATTAATTATAAATTTCCAAAGTTCATATCAGTAAGTTGTATCAGATTTCTGGACTGGATAGCTTGACCTCCCTGTCTTTTCTGTTGTCAAATGTAACACCCCAAAATTAATTAAGGTATTAATCATGGACTTGGGTTAATTAAAAATAATTAATATGGGCTAATTGGGCAAGTTATGTGAATGGGATTTATAGAAAGACAAATTATTAATATGGGTTTGAGATTTAATTGGGTTAAAAATCTCATCTAAGCCCAAATTAAATTAAGTAGACCATGGTTAGAAACTAATGGAGGCCCAAGAATTTTAGGTGCAAACCCAACTTCCTATTATGAGTCTTGGCCTAAGAGAGACCACCTAGCAATGGCCCAATTTGGTTTAATGAGTTAGGGACCCAAGACCCGACTTACATAAGCTCTTATAATTGGCCCAACAACCCTTGTGTAGACCTAAATAAATTGAGCTCTTAAAATTTGGTCTAATCCAAATAAGATTCTGCAGCCCAACTTATGAAACTCAGCCCAAACTAACTTAAAATCTGAACCCATATAGACTTGGGCCTTTGGGTCAACCTATAACCCATTTAGGATATAACACCATATATTTCTAGCTTATTATATACTACTTCCATGTCTCATATCATGCAATCCATAAGAGAGTAAGAAATATGGCATTAAAATAATAAGTTTCTTAGCGTTGCGTTGCGTATAAAATTTTCCTTTGGAGTCTCGTGGGCCATATGGACTCATGTATCACATTCTTATATTTAATTACATGGATACAACTCATTTGCATCACCAAAAGTAGCCACAACTCGTGGAAATCAAAGGGAAGCATGAAATACATATATACATTTTCGACTAGAATTTTCTCATTTTTGTCACAAATTTTGGAAAAAACACAACTAATTCTAGAAAAATCAAAATCATGCATTCTTAGCCACTCTTGAAAGCTACACATATCTAATTTATGTTGAAAATATTTCTAGATCATAATGTCCAACACAAAAGACGTTTGGCATTCAAAATAGTCCAGAGGTCTGGCTGTCCGCTGGTACTGTCATAGAATTTTGCAACAAATTTAAAAAATGTCCAATTATTTCCCCAAAATTCCAATCCATGTAATGATATCATTCTGGAAAGCTGTAGATGTTAGCTAGAGGAAAAAAATAACTCTAGATCAGATTAGGCATGCCTAGACTTCGAAATCTAATCAAACAATACCTGAGGTCAGTTGGGGTGCCTGATACTGGGCAGAATCTACAAAAATTCATATCTCCCTCTCTAGACCTCCAAATGAGGTGATTCTAGTCGGCACAAGTCACCGAGAATGTCTAGTTTCTCCATATAAAATTTCCTAGCAATTGTACATCATTTGATCCCTGTGTGATAGAAATCATTTTTAGACCAAGTGAACAGTGCATCAGGCCAAAATCAGAATTTTTGCCAACTTTGAAAATTCATCAAATATTCTTTAGACTTTCGAAAATCTTGTTCTTTAGCTTCCCAAAAATCTCTCCACAAGCTCTAAATTCATGCCAAATCTCAGATCAAGAAGAGCTTATTTGGACAAAAAGTGGTATAGGGTTCTAAGTCAATTCTTGGTCCATACAAGAAACCAAAATGTCCAAATGGCTTTTCTTGGGGTTTGACACCTCTTGGGTAAGTATAAAAGCACAAATAAGACTTTATGAACTCCCTAAATAGTCCCAAACCTCATGCATCTCATTTTAGTCATTCCACTTCCATTTATACATGTATTTCCATTATGCTAGTTTACCATTACATGTCTAAATTGTACATTCTCATGGATATGACCTTAGCTCTCATTTATACATAACATATCAACATAATTACACATGCTTATATGATTACATCACAATTTCATTAAGGGATTACATCATATGACATGTGTATGGCTAAAAAGGAAGTAAAACTAGGCATATTCATATACTTTGATGTCAATTTTCTTCTTCTAAGCTTGGTGGCCTCCATTACTTTGCTCAATTGTTTCACCTAGCATGTTAAGACATTGGCGAGGAGAGGATGAGATTCAAAGAATCCCAATAGCTTATCTCCCATTCAATCATACATAAAAGATGCAAAACAAGCCCTACTAATGCATGCATGGGCATATTGTCATGTGTAAACATTCAAGAAGAATTTTCAACATTTGAACAAGTCATACATAGCATACAAAGGCTTGCCAAGCAAGTGGATTAACCTCACCCATTCACTTGTGGATTTTGGATTTGCCTCACCCATTCTTTAAGAAATTCTTGGCCTTAACCTTGCTCTTGGGAGTCAACTTCACTTTTGGGAAACTTTTTACTTTGTCTCAACCAATATTAAGGGTTCTTGGCTCATCCTCATCATGGCTAGAGGGTTCTTGGCTTCACTACACTCAAGCAAACCAAAGCAAGTATCATAGACATCATTTAGAAACATAATACATTATCATTGTATCATGGCATATAAAATCATGCTAAAATACTTCTCATGGCTCAAAACACACATACACACATTTAAGACAAAGTAGGCATACTTCTATGCATGAGAGAAGATGGAGAGAACTACCTTGCTAGCATTTGTACACTTTTTCCTTAAGCTTTGAATCCTCTCCCTTGACCTCACACACCCAAGAAGGTGGAGATCATTCTTGTAATCTTCGATTTTTGTTAAACGATGAAAATAGACACGTTTTCAAAGCAAGTCCCCTGAAATGAATTAGTTAAGGTCCAAAAAAATTTGAGTAACATTCTAGACTCCTAAAAATGAGAATCCTAGCCTCAGACAGAAGGAAAAAAAAAAAGCAAGAATGAAGAAACAAATTTTGATGGAAAACTTACGAAACGTAATGACATTTTCGTAATTTTGAGCAATTTTTAGAATTCACACAGGAGGGCTTTTTAAATAAAATTTTTGAGTTCTCTGGGGTTTTTAAAGGCCC
>JAIUCV010001744.1:0-66412 GCA_026724425.1 Erythrophleum ivorense | reverse complement strand
CCCTCCAAATCTCCAACGCCGTCGTCTCCTCCTTAATCCTCCCCTTTTCTCTCTACTCTTCTCGCTCCGCTGACCTCTGCAACCCCAATTTCTCTCTAGTCTCTCTCCTCAGGGAATTAATTCGACTATCACCGTTTGAGGTTGAAGCTACGGCTGTGGCGGGAAGAGGATATTCAACCTCAGCCGTCGGTGCCCCGTGCCGCTGTCAGTTCATTTCTTGCCAAGATGGGTGAGGGACCGGACAATGACACTCTTGAAAGGGTCAAGCCTCCCACTGAACAGGTGCAAGTTGAATAGTTTCTCTTTATCGAGTCGAATGGACAAACAATGGATTGAACATGTGCATTCTGTTGTTTCTTCTTGGTGTAAAATGAAATATTAACTGGTTTCACTGAGACCATATTTGGACTTTTGTCGTAATCGTGTGGCTATATTAAGTATTTTCAATTTTGCAGTTGATATGTGTTTGAATTGAACTGTTTAGTTAAGGACTTGGTAGTGGGACACGATAAAAGTTATAAATGAAGGATCTGGGTAGAGTTTGAATTTTTTTTTTTTTTAATTCTTTAGTTAGGCTTTATGTATATGATACTTGGTACATCTGTTTTTTTTTTTCTTTTCCTTTCCTCTCTTTTTTTAAACAGAAAAAGGATTTATTGATGACAAGAGAAAGCAATACAACAATGGAGGACAAGGAATCCTCCCCAACTACGTGTAAAAAATCTAAACAAAGACCAACTTATAAGTTGATACATGGAAGGAAAGTAAGCTGTACTTTTGTCACATCACTTCAGCTCATTGTTATGCGTTTCTGTTAGTTTCTGTTTTTGACTTGAATAACAATTCCTCTGGTATTGAGTACCAGTTTCACTTTCTTCTATACCAATTTGGTATCAGAGCTTTTGATATCTAGCCATGGAAATGTGTTGATCGGAATTTCTACAAAAACTCAGTTAGGAAGTATCACAGACTCATTCAGATTTGAGTGAGCTTCATGCTTCTCAGGTACAAACCAATGCCTCTATGTCACATATGGAGAAGCTAATAATGGAAATGGCAGCAAAATTGATGTCACTGCAATCAAACATAATGGAAGCTGTGAATGGCGAGATGTATGTTGTTGGAGGACATGCAAATAGCTTCTATCCTCAATTTGAATCATATTGTGGTATGCAGAATGGTAGCTACCAATTTCCAACAAGTTCACACGCATCGAATTCCCAAAATTCGATGGTTATAAATTCAAATCGTGGCTCTTCTGATGTAAGCAATTCTTTGAGATTGACGAAACTCCTATAGATCAATGAGTTTGCTTGATCAGCTTACATTTAGAGGGAAAGGGTGTTGTAATGGCACCAGAATTATGTGGAGAAGAAGAGATTGACAGACATTGGTTGGTTGGAATATCTCAAAGCAGTAAGAGACCATTTTTGGAGACATTTTTAAAGTTGATCCTATGGCTAAGTTGGAAAACTTGCGACAAAAAGATTCGGTTAGTCAACACCAAGAGAGGTTTGAGGATTTATTGGTAGAAGTGGAGCTCGCAGAGGAGCATGCCATCAGTTGCTTCCTTGAAGGTCTGAAGTTTGAGATTGAAGCACCAATATGTATGTTCAAATCAATCTCACTTGTTAACACAATATCTAGCACGTTTGCAAGTGGGTGAAATCCATAAGGGACACGCCTATTAAAAAACTATTTGCTGAAACCCAAAGATAGGCCAAGAAATTAGTTTTGTTTTCAAAAAATATTATACAGAAGAAACTTCTGGTTAAGAGCTTGTGCATTCTGCCCTAACCATAGACACCAAACTGACTTTGTGCTCCTTGCTGCTCCCAAAAGGTCATCAACTTAATAGCTAAAAAAAAGGTCTAAATCAGCTGGACAAACCCACAGGTAGTTAAAGATGCTAAATAGTCTATTCCAGAACTGCCAATGCACTTCAAAATGCAGCAGATGACTGTGTGTCTCTGAACTCCGAGAACACACCACAAAAACATCTGGTGAAATAACCTTATTGGGCTGATGAGTGGTTTTAATTCTATTAAGTACCATGGTCCTAACAAGAGCCTTCACCTTAGAGGCATCATTGATCTTCCAAAATGATTTAGACAGTGAAAAACTCTGGGCACTGGAATTTGATTCAAAAAATTGAAGAAGGAATTACAAGTATATAATCTCGAAGAATCCAAAGTCTTCTATCTGTTAAAGTGGAAACTGAAAAAGGGCCAAAATATAAGGTCTGTGTTTAGTGCATAGTTATCAAAATTGCACGATTTGCGATTCAAGATGTGTGATCTGACACGATTCATCAGGTAAACGATACAAACCATGCTTCGAATTGGAAAGTTGCTAGAATCGTTCGTCTGAATCGCACGATTCGAGCTGACAACGGCGATTCGCAACTTTAGTGAATGTGTAATCCATTCCTCTAATATTTTGACTTGTATGCAACAAGGAAGGTAAACTTGTTTTGTGATTGTTTCAACTTGCTTACTTTGAAAATTTAGGAGTATTTAACCTTATAATCCATATAAAAAGAAGAGAGAGAGAAAACTTGTTAGATGTGCTTGTTAGAAAGGCTCATAAGTGAATATTTGCTCTATCCTGGAGGTATTGAAGAAGCTTACCTGCACCTATGTATACTTGTTCACATTATGTTGTATTTCATAGATAATTTCCAGCAACCCTGGTGTATATGCTTAGGAAATTAGATCACAAAAAGAATGAGAGAAAGCACTTGAAATTCATAGATAGAATCTGCTTGCTTCAGCCCTAGAAAGATAAAAAAGGGAAGAGAAAAAACAAGTGAGGCATGTGTAGGATATTGCTGAAAGGACATTCTCGCATTTCCACCCCTTCTGAAGTTACATTTTTGGACAAAAAATGGTATTAACTTAGAGCTAAGAAATAGTATTGTTTCTTACAAAATACTAATTTTACTTTTAATAATGACATTTGGCTTATATGTATCAGGATATTATTCAAATCTCTTCAGATCAGACATACCGATTGCTCATCTGCATAGTATCTTGAATTTTTATTATTGATACATGATATTTCTTTGCAGGATATTTCTGATGAGTTAGATCTGAAAATAAAGAAGTATCTGAGAGGAGAAGGTGCAAATTTGGAGGTATGAAGCATTTGGATTTGAAGAATCCAGACATAGGTATTTGATAATGTTATCTTATTATCATTGCAAACCATAAATTGCAGGCTTTGAAAGATAAAAAACTGAAGGGTCAACTTTCTGTTAGAGAAGAATTATATAGCAAATCTGCAAAAGTTGCTGCCAAGGCTGATAAGGTTAGTTATTTCTTGAGAAAGCTTGTCTTTGGTGCATCCCAAGGCACTGAGCTGATGAATTTCTCTTTGGTGCCTCAGAATGGCACTAGAGAGGAATCCTGATGCTCTCTTATTATTATTATTTGGTCTTTTGACTTCCTTAATTAAATTGATCTTATTGTTGTATATATCTTGCACAAGTATAATCTGAAGTTCTGCTCATGGATATGGTGGAAATGTTCACCCTATGCAAATTAATTTGTTTGGTATGCTTGATTTGATTGCATATTTGAGTTATGCTCATATAGATACCCTTCAATATGATGATCAGGCTGTACTCAACCCAAGCCAAGTCAAATATATGCTGACATTTTTGGGTTTTTTGAATTAAATCAATTGAATCCTAATTTCAAATTTGGCTTGAAATGAAGTTTGTATTACTTTTTATATCTATATAAATTTACATATTTCTATTTTTGTGTGTAATAATATCTTTATATTTTTTAAAATATGTTCAATGAAATTAAGTATGACTATCTCTTTTTTTGATAAAAAAAGCTTGGTGCTTTCTGACCCTACTTGATGGACTATTATTACCCTTGTTATGCTATAAAGGTATGAACTAGGGAAAATACCTCGAAATCACATGGTACATGTTTGAATCAATCTTCAAGATATCCCGATTATTATTTTTTTATATTGAGTCAAATATGTTTGTAGATTGAATGCATATTGGGAATCAAGAAGTTACTGGTGACTTGTAGATCCAAATTTGAAGGATAGTAGCAACTTAGTCAATGATGTTAGTTATTGTAGGTACAATGATACAATTACAGGGGTTGAACTTCATATTATCCCTGACCCCCTACTTTCATATACGCAGTGGCTTGTGCCCAGTGAGGGAGGTTATCTAGAGGCTGAAGGCATAGAGAAGACATGGAGGATCAAACAAGAGGCAATAGCTAAAGAAGTAGATATCTTAAGCTCGAGAAACCAATATGATATTATTTTACCAGGTTCTTTTCAATTGATTGCTAGCTATAATTATCTTAAATGAAATTTATATCTTTGTTATTTTGTGATCCTAGTTGAAGAAGGATTTAACTAACTAAGTGAATATCTAGTGATACTGCTTTAAGAATCTGCTCATGTATCATTATATTATGCAGATTGGAATTGTTTGATTAACTTGCTGGAAGGGTAGTGTTAAGGATAAGCGGAGATTGAGTTACAATTTATATCCTTATTTTTCTTCACTGTTTGTTGATGGCATATGCCAACTGCGTACTGCATTATTTTCTTCATTTATGTGGTTGGATTGAAGACATTTATTTTCCTTTTCTATGTATCTTGTTATGGAGATTGTTTTTGATATGGAGTTGAGAGAATGAGATCATTTGAGTATGTAAGATAAATCATGTCACAGTTAAGAATGTCAAACCTTATGGTTTGTGTTCTTTGTATTGAGAACGTGACTCATGGGGCCTGAATTGGCAAAGAGTGAATTGGTCTCTGTTAAGGTGTTTCTGCAGGTGAGGGGTGGGTTTCTTGTCTCTGAAGTCTGTTGGTGTTCTGTTGGGATCCCATGTGTTTGCGAGCCATCAATCAATGGTGTTCTGTTGTAGGGACAAATTGCTAAGAGACGAGCTGCCAAAGAGCTTATTTGTATTCAACAGCATGATCAGCATTGAAAATTGATTACCATGCATTTAGGTTATAGACCATCGACCATTTCAAGGACCATTAACGAAAGGAACATGGTGAAAAAAATGGGAAGCTAATTAGTTTTCTGTTGTCTCAGATGAGAGATGCAAGGTATGGAACAATTGTCCATGAATTGGAAATTTAAGGCAGAAACAATGAAAATGTTCATCATCGTCTTGTCTGTTTGTTAAACAGAGGATTAGAATCATTTTACGTACAATACTGAACCTGTTGATTGTGTCACATGTCTCTGTTTTAGGTCTTGGACTGGAATCACTTTTAAATGAAAACAAGATGCTCCCCCTTCCTACAGAATATCATAGATCTTGGTGTCAGTAGGGACATGCATTCTCTTAGTTGCCTTGTGGATTTCTGCTGAAGGGTGTTTCCTCATCTGAAATGCAAAGGGACTGGTTTGCTCTTTGGAGCTGATCTGCTTCTTTTTATTGTTTGTGCCCTTTGTTTCTCTTGGAGGATTCATGGTCCTCCTTTTCTGCACAAATGCACTCATTTTTCCTCTTAGCTAAATTTTCTTTTATTTAGAAAGGGGGAAAAAAACCCTGACCCATGTTCCTGATAAGTCCTCTGGTAAGTCACACTTTGTGTTGACTATAATATTATAATAAACTAAGAAGACTCTATTTTATTTCAAGTTATTGAGTAGTGTACAATCATTTGAATTCTAGGGGAGTTTATCTCTTAATTTTTCTTAGTTAATTTAGACAAGTTCTAGTGTAATGAAGCTTATTTTAATATTATTTTCCTTTCTTTTGGTCTTGCAAATGTACCATCTTAGAAGTTTAATTTGTATATCTTTCTTTACTCTATTTTATTCTGCAATACAATTGTGCATAGACAGCTTTTTGACTGGAAATGGTATTGTTATTACTTTGGCCTTCAAAAATTTTTTTGCTATTTACCTCTATACTATCCATTTTTGCAGAACTTGGTCCTTACACTTTGGATTTTACTTCAAGTGGCCGGTATATGGCTGTTGGAGGGCGTAAGGGCCATCTAGGAATTGTGGATGTGATGCATATGAGCCTAATCAGAGAGTTTCAGGTATGGTCATTATACTTCTGCTTGGTAACACTATCCCGAACATCATCTTTGATATTTGTTAATAATATGTTTGGTTTCATCTTGTTAAGTTGTGATTTGATGTGCATTTATGCATCTCTATAAGGCATTATTTAGTGCCAGTCTTGCGAGTGGGGAACACTTTGAAATATGCTGCTAATGTTTCTACTTGGTTGTTGAAGACTTTTAATTATTATGCCAGAGAGAAATTGTTGCTGTACGCCACAAATTATACCTAGTTTCTAATTTTTTTTTTCAGGTTAGAGAAACAGTGCGCAATGTGGCATTCTTACATAATGAGCTGTTTTTTGCTGCTGCCCAGAAAAAGTAATTTCTTTTCCCTGAGTTGGTGCTTAATTGTTTATTCAAAAATCCTATTTCTTTGCAAAAATGAATATATACAACCGAAATGCCATGCTTGCTACCATTTGAGTCATAAATGGCTTTGATCCCAGTGTAACATAGATTACATGATTAAATAATCATCAATATTGGTCATTCTCCTTTCAAGGTGAAGTCGAAGTTCCAAGCTCAACTTTCCATGTGTTTGCTTTAATATTCCTTGATACATATAGGGCCAAGTGCCTCCTGCTTATTATAGCTTTGAAATGAACTCAAAAGATTTTGATGAATATATCTTATTGCCATATGATTAGTTGATTTGATCTTATTATCACTTTTTCCAGTACTTAATTCTTTGTCCATTTGGATAGAATTCTATGGGTTAAGAGGCTTGAGATGCTATTAGACCCTTTTTTCTATTGAATCTGCCATTTGCTTCTTGTCAAATTAAGTCATTAAACTTGGTTTCTTTGAGGATGTACTCTTGCTCATGTGATATATAACTTGAGAATTCTTATATTTGACAGGTATCCTTACATCTATAACCGCGATGGCACAGAGCTTCACTGCCTTAAGGTTGGTATATTGCAATTTGCAATGTGTTCAACTTGAGCCTGTCAGCATCTCTGATATTTTTTTGCATGTGGCCAACACTTATTTTGAAGATCATCACTTGAATTCTATATCTGATTTGTGTTACCTTGAGGCATTTTCCCTAATGGAACATAAGCACCCTACAGTGTGCTGTTTTGCATTAGGCTTGATACTTAATTGACTCAAAATGGCTATGCATTTGCTAGCACTCCCACATATTTGTGTATCCCACATAAGTGTTATCTCCTGCTTCTTGCAGAAAAAAAATTTATTGTTTTTTTTTTTCCTTTATAGTCTGCTGAAAGTAGTTAATATGGGATGCATCTTTATGTGGCTGATTGTTTCCTTTTTTTGGTTTCAGGAACATGGTGCAGTGTTAAGGCTTCAATTTCTAAAAAACCACTTTCTCCTGGCTTCAATAAACAAATTTGGGCAGCTTCATTATCAGGATGTTACGATGGGTGCAATGGTTGGTAATATTCGAACTGGTTTAGGTCGTACTAATGTGATGCAAGTGAACCCCTTCAATGGGGTTGTTGCTCTGGGTCATTCAAACGGTACGGTCACAATGTGGAAGCCAACAACCTCGGCTCCTCTTGTCAAGATGTTGTGTCATCATGGTCCTCTCTCAGCTATGGCATTTCACTCAAATGGTCACTTAATGGCTACGGCTGGGAAAGACAAAAAGATCAAGCTTTGGGACTTGAGGAAATTTGAGGTTCTGCAGACATTACCAGGCCATGCAAACACCTTGGATTTTAGTCAAAAAGGCTTACTTGCTTGTGGTACTGGATCTTTTATACAGGTTCTCGGCGATCTTTCTGGTTCTCAGAATTATTCTAGGTATATGACTCATTCCATGGTTAAAGGTTACCAGGTAGGAAAGTTGATGTTTCGACCATATGAAGATGTTCTAGGCATAGGGCATTCCATGGGTTGGTCCAGCATTCTTATTCCAGGATCAGGAGAACCTAACTTCGACACATGGGTGGCGAATCCATTTGAAACATCTAAGCAGAGGAGAGAAAAGGAAGTTCGCTCTCTTCTTGATAAGCTGCCTCCTGAGACGATCATGTTGGATCCAAGCAAAATTGGTACAGTGAAACCGATAAAGAAAGAGAAGCTGAGGAAGAAGGAGGGGGAGGCTGAGATGGAAGCTGCCGTTGAAGCTGCCAAAGACATGAAAATGAAGAAGAAAACAAAAGGAAGAAATAAGCCAAGCAAGAAGATGAAGAAAAAGCAGGAAGCAATTGAGAAAGTGAAGAGGCCTTTCTTGGAGGAGAAAATTAAGGAGGAAGAAATTTCTAGAAAGAAGCAGAAAGTTAATGAGGAAGTTCGTTTACCAAAATCTTTAGAAAGGTTTGCTGGTAAAAAACCAGCAACATGATCATGTTACCTGGATTTTGACGGTATTCATGTTTGTAAAATTATGTTTACTTCAACATGATTTTTTGCCTTTAGGTAAGGTGCATCACCATTTTTTTTTTATTATCTGTTTTGTTTTCCCATAAGAGGATTATAACTTGCGGAGGAGTAATTTGGAAGAGGTGAAAAGTAAGAATCAGATTCAAGACATAAATTCGGCCACAAACCTCAAAATCTGAGGATGGTTCTATGAGAGTCATTTGGTTTATTGGCAAATTTGCTCGTTTTATTTATATGTATCAAGGTCATGTGTCCTTTAATCAAATTACCTTTTGAGTTAGCCAAACGCCGCTCGACTGTGTGCGTGTTATGTTTCAGACCCTTTGAACAAAGCGATGCATCTTTTTGGAGGTTTTCGAATATTCCAATAATTGGCATTTGTTACTATGCTCCTGTAATCTTATCATGCCATGCCATGCCATTTGTATAATCAAATTTACACATCATGAAAAATTTTTTTAAGGTCTAATAATTTTGGTTTCACTTTCAAAGGGCTTGATTTTGGTTCTCCTTGTTCCATTTAATGTATTGTAGTTTTCATGTTAATGAAAATTAGATCACGCTAGTAGTTGTCGTTTTGAGGTTGATGCTGAGAAGATGTCACTTCTTTCTCTTGACTTAAACAAGAGTTAGACATCATTTAGTTGTTGTTAGGACAACAATGGGATTCATTCTCATCCTATGTATTTATAACTTATCTCCACTTTACCGATGGGATTTTTATATTTTTTTCCCATACTTGTACCTCATGGCGATTTGGGACAAAGCAGAGCACAATAATAGAGAATACCTGTAGTAAAATGTTTGAGTGGGTGGTTTTACTCAATGGAGGAACAATATTATCATTTTTGTTCAATGAGATACCAAGGTGGATGATTGACTCATTTTATACTAGAAAGAATTGTTGGAAACCTTTTGATAACATGAGTTTCTATTTTTTAATGATATCTCATAATTAAGAGAATTGATTAAATCTTGTGAAATCATTTCATAAAAGTTCATTAATTTTTTTTTTAAAAAAATAGATTTTGATTCTTAAATAATCGACATCATTTCTGTTTCTATTATAACAAAATATTTCTTTTTTATGTGAAAAAAGCCCATATCAATAATTATGATATCACATATGAACAATTTTTCAATGTCTTGCTCATTTGCAACAAAATATGTTTTTTTGTGATAGTTAAAAATAAAAATGCTTTTTGGAAGAGATACTATTTCACCAATTGAGTTATAGGTATCTAACATATTCATTCTTATTGATTTTTCGCCAAGTGGTAACGGAAGAAATAACTTGTACAAATCTTTTTATTTTCCAATTCGATCCAATCTATTCATTTATAGAGTTATTTAGTTTTACTTCAAAGTAAGCGACCATGTAATATTATGTTAAAATTTAAATAAAATTAAATAATTAATCAAATGATAAATATTTAAGCATTTCGATAAAAGAATGAAATATATATATATATAGAGAGAGAGAGAGAGAGAGAGAGAGAGAGAGAGAGAGAGAGAGAGAGAGAGAGAGAGAGAGAGAGAGAGAGAGAGAGAGAGAGAGAGAGAGACATTAGGATGACTGTCCCAACTCCTCTGAATATTTGCATTCTAACTTTTTCAAAAAATTTGTTCCAATATTCAGGCAATAATTAACTTACCTAAACCAAACGGACGGGATTGGAGCAAAATTGCCATTCTTAATTTTTGCGTTTTCTATAAACCCTCTTGATTAGTCCTAATTATTCATTTCTCATATATATATATATATATATATACACATACATATATATATACTTCTTAAATACTAGATCGGAAAAATTAACACAAATTCAGACGCTGTTGACAACTTCATGAAAAAGGAATCACTGATAGTCCATTCACTGAGCCTAGCTGGGTTAATATATTGTTCTTTGAGATGCATTCATAAAATCCATGTTAGCACTTCAATTTTCAATATTAATTTTATCAATTTGAATTGTCAATCAGAATGCAATATATTATGATGTTCAATTTAACAATAAAGATTAAAATTGAGAAAGCTACTACATTAATTTCAGAGATACATCTACATGAGGAGATTGCCATAGATAGTAAAACACTGCAGTTGAAAAGAAGTTTACGCATATATATATATATATATATATATATATAACAAAAACAACACAAGCATCTCTCAACAAAAACACCCCAATTAAAAAAAATCAAAAATAACAAAAGTATTTTTTAAAAAAATGTGTATTAATAGATTGAAATCTCCAAATTTTTGGAAGCTTTGAGAACAGTGAGCAAAAATTTGGCCCTCGCATGGTATGTTTGGACTTTTCTGCCATCCCCTTCCTTAAGAAGATAAATGTTCATCTTCTTCAAAACTCTGCCACATCGAACAAGGTAGTGAAGCACAAGAATTTCATTGAAGCTTCCTCTGAACCCCTTCACCTCCACAACCTTCACACTTCTTCTCACACACTCATAATATATTGCATTGTCTGCCCAGAATCTTTTGGCATCAAAACTATATGGAGCTTCATAATCCTATCGTATACACAATCATATATATTAATTACACATGTTAAAACCATTCTTAATTTATGTATACAACATACTCTGAAACCCCCCCCCAAAAAAAAGAAAAAACTCTCTTCATAGGGTAATTAGGTTATTTTCTCACAACATAATAAGTATGAAGTCATTCAATAAAGGTTTTAGAAATTATGGCAACATAACCCATATCATATATTTATTGTGTCTTACAATAATTAAAAAAAAGGCTTAAATAAGTTTTAATTTGGTCCCTAATTTAAAAGCAAACAATGTTGCATTCCTACTTTCTAAAACATTCCAATTTTGTCTCCCTTTTACACATCCATCCAACATTTAACGTCAAATTTAACACTTAACATCTAAATCATTAAGTTTGGTGTTAAATTTTAGATAAAATTTTGTAACGGACCAAATTAAAATTTCTATAAAACTAGAGGGATTAAAAATGTATTTAAGCCTAAAAAATAGATAACCTTTTTGTTAAAACACCCAAGACTTAATAATATGATGCTAATATATTTACCATGTTTTTATCAGAGAAACCAACGTTATATACTAACAAACATAGTACCTAAGTATTGTCCTAACATAATAGAGAGAGAGGGACTCACTTCAAATATTCTTACGAGGCCCAACTCAAGAGTAAGAGTGTGTAAGAAAGGACAACTGTTAAGAAGGAAAGAGATGCCACAAAACTCGTTGCGGTGCAATGCAGTCTTCATTATCAAATGCCTTACGTTCATATCAAATTGTGTACGAACTGGTTCTTCTCCATTAGTAATAGCCTTTCAATTAAACAACCATCAAACCCAAATAAAAACTTCAACATAAAATACATAGCAGAAAAAGAAAAACCATATAGAATAGATGCTAGGGTTCTTAGTTATACTAACTACTATCATTCACTACATACACTACTTGTAATTAATTAATGCACGAAGTAATTAATTGCAGCCTGTTTAATCTAAGTATCATTATAATTTAAAGAATCCATCAAACCATAGTAATATAATGTGGGTTTTTTTTTTCAATGATTGTTTGTAAGACTTCTTAAGTTCAAACTTTTGTACCATCGTATGCTAAATATATATAAGAATATATTTGACCACATTATCGCTGACATATAAGGCAAGGAACGGATTGCAGACTTTATATGATTAGGGATTAAAATATGAGTAAATCCAGTATTGTATACCACAAATTTAAGAACATGAGTTTATTGTCTAGATGCATATTGATTATGTGGAAAAAAAACACTATATTTTCTAAATTATATTACATAAAGCAAACTTAAATGGTATAGTATAAGAAAACTTACATATCTTAAACCCTAGATGAGTGGAGAAAATAGAATAAAAGAAGAGAGCAAGTACGTACGATAGTAATTTACACGAAAAGTTTATTCTTAAGTTTAAAACTTTTGCACCATCATATATATTACAATTAAATATAAGACTATACGTAACTATGACATTGCTAACATACATAGAAGTAAATTAGTAAGAGATTCCAGAGATAAAAACATGATTAATAATTGAGTTTAAGATGAATAGGATATGAAAAACCACTATTACTAATATACATATCACAAATTATAGATTGGAAAGTTTGAACTTTCACGCCATAATATTAAAATTATAGAAGAATGTACGATAATCACAATATTGCTAACACACATATATATAATGCAAATACGAAAGAGATTCCGGATGTAGTGCATGATTAAGAATTAAGTTTGTTGTCTATGGGTAGATATATATGTTATATGAACAAATTAACGATACTGTTTTCTAAGACACTTTATAAACTAGCAAAGTACATATACATATCATAAACTATAGATGTGTGAGTAGAGAATTATAAAATAAAAAGTACGTACCTGAAGAAAGTAACTACAAACAGTGAGAACCCTAATAGGGTAGAGATCCACTAAGAGTCCGTAGAGAACATCACCAAATTGGTCTAATCCGAACTCAAGTGAAAAATCAAGATCTGCCTCTTCCATGAGCGAAGGATTTACAACCATTTCAGAAATTCCCACTGCCCCACAATACTTCAAAAACCTTAAATTTGGTGCCTTGAATCTCAGAAAATCAACATGAAAATTGCACTTCTCAATCACCAACCTCCTCAGCCTCAGATTTTCTTCTCCTATATCAAAATGTGCCAAATTCCAACACATTTTCAAACTCAAATTCTCCATGGTTCCACAGTTTAACAGCAATTTCTTCAGATCAGATATCTTCAGTTCCATATAACCAAAAGAAACATCCTTAAGTCCCCCGAAAATGTTCATCAAATCAGGCATAGAAAAACCACAAGAAAACAACTTTAAAGTCTCCAAATTTCTACTACCCCCATGATTATTGTAATAATAATAAACATTATTTGACAGGCGAAAGGAAGCAAAGTTGTAATTCTCTTCATCATCCCAATTTGGAACAGAGAAATCAAGTTCTAACTCTCGAACCCCACGTTGAAAAGCAAAGGCAACACAACGTTCTATGGTGTCGGGAAATTCTGAAGGCTTTGAAAACTTGAGACAAAACTTGTCTATAAGAGGCTCTTGGTGGTTATCTAGGTACTGTTTGATGAAGTCAACGAAAACAAGTGTCTGGAATTCTTGTGTTTCTTGTGAATCCTTAGGATTCACGAAGAAGAGTTCGTTGAAGTCTATGTTGGTGGTTGCAAGCCATATGTGAAGCCATCGTTTGGAGAGAATGGAGGTTCTGGCTGCTTCCTTGAAGGGAAGGAAAGAGACGATGATGAAGAGAAGAGAGTCAGGCAATAAATTGAACATGTCCATTGCAATAATATGGAATATTTGAAGTGAAGAGATTTTGTGGGGTTTATATATATATATATATATATATATATATATATACGTATATGCATACGTAGTACTATGGATTGGTGCAAGGACAATGAAAGGATGCCTATATATTGTTTGCAACTTTTGAAGGAACCGTTTCTAATTAAGGATAGGTTTCTCAAATTTTCTATTTTTACCATAAAAAATAGGCTTAAATATACTTTAGTTCCTCTAATTTTATAAATATTTCAATTTTGGTCCTCCAAATTCAAATGCAGACAATGTTACCCACTTGTTCTTTTATTTTTTAAAATAATTCAATTTTATCCTTTTATTACATCATTCATTGACAATTTAACGCCAAACTGGACATACTTTAAGAATTTACTCATACCCAAATTTAGTGTCCAAGTTAAGAAACTCTTAAATTTAGCATTAAATTTTGAAGGGGGATGAGAGAGACAAAATTATATTTCTTTTAGAAAATAAGAGTGAAATATTGCTTGCTTTTTAATTAGGAAGACTAAATTGGAACTTTTATATAATTAAAGAGACGTAAAATATATTTAAATGGAAAAAATTAAGACATAAATTTTATGTATAGACAAAATTCAGGTACAGTTTTTTTAATGTTCAAAATCAAATTCTCCTATAGAAATTATGACATAAATTTCTTTACAATGCTTATCAGAATCACATAATTTTTTTAAAAAAATTATATATTATATTTTTATTGAAAGACCTTATAACAAACGTAAAAACTCGCTACCTAAGATGTCTGGGAATTCAGTTCATACAATCATAAAAAATGAAAAGGAAACGTAATTAATTTTACATATATAGCTATCAATAATTAATTACTCAATCGATTAATTTTATTGTGCTAATTTCAATTTGATTATGCACTGTATGTAGTACGCTTTATTTCTTTTTCTTTCTGTTTTCTTTAAAGTTTCAGTTGATTTAGAATCAGAAAAGAAATGTTAAATACTATTTATTGAATCTGTGGGTCTATGGTGGTTTAGAAGAGAAGGGAAGGAAGGAAATTTTCTGGGATCTAGTACAGTTTATCAGATCGGTGCATGAAGGGAAAGGCTATCTATGCAAATGCAACCCTTGAAGGAAGAGTTCTAATTAAAGATCCTTTTTTTTTTTAACACCCTTGAAATATTAATAAATAGATAGATACTGAAAATTTTATTTACCATAAAAATAATAAGGATACATAGATTCTGTTCATGCAAAAACATTAAAGAAAAGAATAATAGGAAATGTGTGATTAATAATATATTCAACATATTATTATACCAAATTTTTTTTGGAAGTTTAATCGATATTAACTTATTAAGCTACATATATGTTTAGAAATGAAAATATCAATAGTTGATATGTGTTTGATCAACCTTCGCTGGCAAGATTGATTCATGGAAATTCTTTAGGTGTTACTTTTAGTCGGTCGGTTGTTACACACACACACACACACACGTACACACACGTATATATATATTAGTTGGTTAAAGTATTGTTTTAGTCTCTTAACTCTATAATAGATTTTATTTTAGTTTCTAATTTCTGTTTTATTTCAATGTTGTTCCTCAACTACTCAAATGTTGTTATATTAGTTCATGCTTATACCGTTAATCTCACTGATAGAAAATAATGAAATGTGGCTTCCAATTAAGATTAAGAAAGTACACTTGAACTCTTAAAAGGTGTCACAAGACTTTTTTTTTTTATTTTAATTACTTTCCACTTCAACCCAAAAAAAAGTACGATTTAAAAATAAATGCAGCAAAAAATCCTTGCCCTAATTTACTCCATGTTGCATAAAAAGGGTTGAAAATTGAAATGCAATAGTAGAGAAAAACGAAAATTGAAAGAAAAGATGCAGTGGAGATTTTTTTTCTTTTTTTAAGTCTTATCAAATTTTTCTAAGAATCCAAGTATGCATTCTTAATCTTCATTGGAAGCCACTTCAGCATTTTTTATTAATGAGATTAATGGTGTTAGCAAGAGAGACTAATATAACTACATTTGAGAAGTTGAGGGATTACATTAGAATAAAATAAGAATTAGGAACCAAAATAAAAGTTGTTCTAGAATTAAGGGACCAAAACATTACTTTAGCCTTAATGGTTAGATGGATCAATTGTTAGTAAATAAAAAATACAAATATGAAACAGAGAAATGATCAAGCAAAAACCACTTTTATGTTATGTGACATGATACTAATTATAGTGCAGTTGGATTGATTAAAAATATATAGAGATAACGATTGATGCAGACTCTCATAAATTTTAAATTATAGTATGCGTTTAATTTAGAAATTAATTTGAATATTTGTAATTATGAAATATTCCAAAATTCTATAACATAATTGTCGCTCATATATGACAATTTTGTTCTGAAGTGTTGTGTGTGTGTGTGTGTGTGTGTGTGTGTGTGTGTGTGTGTGTGTGTACATATAGACATTCTTCTGTACAGCAATGGAGCCATTCTTTCCCTCCGCGTTACTTTCTTTGTCAACTTAATGGAAAAAGCTATATTTGAACTCCTTATTCCGCATCATTAAACTGAAATTATTTAAAATATTCAAGAATGTAGGTATAAAAGGGAAAAAAAATCAGTCTATATATTTTACAACATTTGCTAAAATTTCTAATCTCAAATCTAACACCATGTACTTCTGTACAAATATACCACACAAGTGCAGTTAAATATTTTAGTATTTAAGATATACATATATATATATATATATCCAAAAAATAATTCTAAAGGATTAGCCTAGAAATTAAAAATGTATGTTTTTTACCTTGACTACTTAAGTTTAAATCTTGAAATTAACATTTCAGAAAGCTTATTCTCTTAAATGTATTAGATTAATGAGAAAAATGAACCTTTAAAATTGTTTGGATAAGAATTTAACTACAATTGAAGCATAAATTGGTCCAAAAATATCCTAGCCATACAACCAAAAGATCAACAAATCCAAAAATCCTAAGTACCTACCTAAAATTGAGCGTTTACCAAATATTTGTACCCCTTATAGAAAGCCCATGATTATTAATTTGTACATTTGCAAAAATTATAAGAGGTAGAGGTGGTGACCATGAAAGAATTAAAGCCCCTGGTGTAGTAGCTGAATTTTCCATTGTGTTGGGTGATAGTTTGATTCATAGAGAAAATTTATTAAGAACCTTTTCCTTTCATAAGCAATTTCGTTTATAACTAAAATTTGAGACTTCTAGATCTTCAAAAAGAGAACACGTCGTTTTTAAATATGTTTGTTGCTAGTTTATTTAATAAAAACATGATACAGATTTTTCATTTTTTACAACTTAACATTATACAATTAATTATTTTACAAAAATTTGTTTATAGAGGAAAATACACTTTGATGCTATGTAGTCTGGCTAGTTTGCACTATGATATCTTTTGGTTTAGAAGTTTGCATTTTGATGTTATGTGGTTCAATCCGTTAGTATAGTAGTAACTTGGGATTTTATACTGTTTTTTTTTTGGATGAAATCCACTAAATTTTGCCTTGGATTCCTCATTTTGTCCTAGTTTTCCAATTTATTTACAAAATTAGAAATTTTAACTGATTAAAGGTAAAATTTGGATCTTCACTGTGTAAGAAACTAAGATTTCACAGGAAAATTAAGCAAAATTAGGGGCTAAATTAGGAAATTTATTTGGGCGTAAATTTTAGAAAAGATATTATGTTGTATTTGTTAAATTTGAAATATTAATTAAGCAAGAGAAGAATTTTGATTTTTTATTTCATAGAAAAGTAGAAATTTCACCCCAAAAAAAAAAAAGAAATTTATGACAAAATTTAACGAATTTTGTCTAAAAGATAATGGAATAAAATCATAGAATATCAATATGCTAACAGTTTAAATCACAAGGTATTAGAGCAAGCCAAATCACAAGATACCAAAATATATTTTACCTTTATTTATGTTAAGATTTTGACAAAATCTTTATAGTAAAAATATAAAGATCTTTACGTTGTGTTTTAAAATTTATTTTTTGTTCAAGATTAAGAGTTTGAAAAAAAGAACTCTATCTAATATTTAAGATTATAAGAAGTGTCGTTACTCACAAAGAAATTCTTGCATGTATCCACCAAGAATATATATTAGGATTTGCCCTATGCATGTGCATTTATTATTCCATACATATACAAAATAAACCATTGAGTGTACACATATCTCAAAATTTTTCTCACTGACGAGATCCACATATCACTGTCTTGACATTATTTTTAATGAAAGAAATAATAGAAAGATAATGGGCAAAATAGGTTAATTAAGTTGAGGTTTACAAATAAAAATTGATTAAGAGATATTTAAACCTCGTACTACGAAACTATTAGAGACTTTAGCCCATCTAGTTGAGAGATTGGGCTCTAAGCAGCACTAGAAGAATTGGAGTCGGACCCGAAAGATTGGATTCCACTTAAATAACAACAAAGATAGATCAACCACAAATTTAAAAGATTTGCAAAATATAAGGAAAGATATATAATGCTGTTATCAATTTAAGACTTTATGAATTCGAAATTATAATTTTCATTATATTTATATTTTTTAAAAATTTATTTTTTAAAAAAGTGATAGTAATAAATTATTATTTTTAGATTAAACAAATCCTTTTTTTGGGGGGGGGGGGTTGCTGAAAACATGAATGCCCATAATTGGGCCCAACTTTGGAGACACAGTTTCAACGTTCTATTGGCTATGAGCCCCTTCTTTTTAGTTTACAAAAAGGGTTTACAAAAACCATATCTCTGATATCCTTTTTATAGTATAATGTAATGTAATATAATACATGTGTGTGCGTCCATGCACATGCGAGCGTGCATGTATGTGCATGCATAGTTGAAATTTTTAGGTTTTATCTCTCAAATTAATTTAAATTTTTTAAAATATATAAATAAATTATGATTTAAGAAAAAAATTAAAATATACATAAGAAAGAAGGTGCCATTAGGAAGTATCCAACTCAATGAAGTGATGGAAGAATTATTTTGATGTAAATGATTATTTATCTATTCATATGATATGAAAATGATTAATAAATTATGCAAATTATTTTTAACAAATTAAGCAGTTAATTTAATTTTAATAATAACATGTACACCAAAATGGATTTTTCTTTTTATGTGTAGAAAAATTTTTGTTTGTATGATAATGAAAAATCATTTTAGATAATTTTTCTTAAAAATATGAATATAAAAATAATCTACCCTAAAAAATATAATTTTTCAAAATAAAATTTTTAATTTAATCTCTTAATTCCTTAAACTCATGATGACTTAACATTTTTTCAAACGATTTCGTTTTATTAATTTGTCATCATTTTCAACAAGATAAATTTTAAAAAATAAAAAAGGAAAATTATATTTCAAGATCATAAATTTAAAATATTTATTATAAAAAACCTTGAATATTAAAATTAAAGACTTAGAAGGCCAAATATTTCAATTGAGAAAAAATTACATATCATATTATAAAATTTATAAATTTTTTTATTATTCACCGATTTTTTTAAGTCCTATTTGTTACTATTTAAAAAATAATTTATTACAATTAATTTTTTTATTCTTTTAAATTATTTTAAAATTTAAAATTCTTCATAATAAAATAATTTTTCCTAGACAAATTTGGTAAAATTCAACTATCAACTATATCAACAGTAAAAGCATATATATATATATATGGCAATGTCCCCACGGTGCAGTACGGCCAGTCCTCCAAAGCATCGCTGTAATGTCTGCACCATCAACACGTTGGCCCCAAAGAACTAAACCTGATGTCATTCACGCTGAAATTCAGAAGAAAAACCCAGAAAATTTCAGACTCCTTCTTCTTAAAATTCTATCCAATTTCTTTCTCTGTGGTAAAAATCAGTTACCGGATTTCCTTCACCCTTACTTCTCAATACTGCTTCTAATTTTAGAAAATTTAATGGACTCTTTCTCAGTCTTCCTCCAACCGTAGCCTCTACTTCTTTACTCTCATCACATGCACCCATACCCCTTAGCCCTATCATAACCACACACCCACACTCTTGTCCTCTTCCTTCTGTTGTAATGTCCCTCTTATCTTTCGCCCCATTTTCTCGTTTCCACGCATTCTCCGCCGTGCTCCGCCCCAAACCTGCTTCCACCACCCACCTTCTTCCTCCCTTCCAATGGAAGCATTGCCTCAGTCCAGCCCGGTCGGCGCGTCTCGGGCTTCTGGGTTCTTCTTGGGAACCCGTTAGGTTTATCCCACAAGGTCTCAGCACCGGCGCGGAGGATCTGCTTCACAATGCTGGAGCTACAGCGGCCGTTCTCGCCGGTGCGTCTGCCTTTGTGTTCACTTTCAATGATTTGAGCCGGCGGGAGGTTCTTCAACAGGTATCTGGCTCTCAATCTGACTGGCATGCATAAGATGAATCTTGTTGATTTGCTTGTTGGATTTTGATTCCATTTTGGTTCTGAATTTTTTAGGGTTTTTATAATGGGTTTCTGAATGGGATGTTTTATTACGCTGTTCTTATGAATGGTTGTCCGAGGTATTGACCTTTGGGATTGATTCAAATTGATGGCAGAGTCTGAGCAGAAAACTGGTTCATATACTCTCTGGATTGCTCTTTCTAGCTTCCTGGCCAATTTTCAGGTACCCTGTATCTCTCTTAGAAAATCCCTCATTTTAAGCACTTTTCACTTGAGAAATACTTTCAAGTCTGGGTACCATTTGAAGTGTCAGATATAATATGGCTCCTGTAGTGCTAGTGCTTCGTACATTTTCACATTCCTTATGCTGTGCCTTTCAGATTTTGACTCTGCAAAGCTTGGTTTATTTGAATGCTTTAATCCTAGGATAGCAACTCTACAGGGGCTCGTTACTTTGCTGCCTTTGTTCCTCTTGTGAATTGCTTGAGGCTTGTGGTGAATGGTGTCTCATTGGTATCTGATGAAGGACTGATTAAGTCTGTGACCAGAGAAGGAGAGCCACGGTAAATTTTCTGAACCATTTGTCATTGTTTCATCTCCTTTGCTTATTCTCTGATGATGTAATGTTGATTGAAATATTGAACATACTCTACTATATAGATTATTCATATCTGCAGGGAATTGCTAAGGGGTCCCTTGTATTATGTTCTGATGCTGATGTTATGTGCTCTTATTTTCTGGCGAGATTCCCCAATCGGGGTAGTCTCTTTGGCAATGATGTGTGGAGGGGATGGTAATAATCTTGCTTTCTATATCTGGGTGATTCTATGGAATGCCCAACCTCTCAAAAGGTTTAGCTTTCTCATTATTAAATACACACCAAGAATCTCACATTATTATTATTTTTTAAATAATTTGAGTATTTGAATTAAGGTGAGAGTATTGAGGTGCATCTAATGGTGAATAACTCAAGTCTTTTGGGAGGTCAAGCTATTTATAGAATCGTCTCTTAAATCCTCACTGGTTCTTGCTTTCTTTTCTTTTCTTTTTCTTTTATATTTCTGATGAGTGTTTTAACTTGATAAATTTTAGGCGTAGCTGATATCATTGGCAGAAGATTTGGGTCTGTGAAGATTCCTTACAATAAGAAAAAGAGTTTCGCTGGTAGCATATCCATGCTTGTGTTTGGATCATTTATTTCAATTGGGTACGTCCCAGGCTTCTATCTTTAACCACTACTTGACAGAATTTTGTGCTTTTCAAAATAGGGAATCAACTTTTTAAGACGCGTACTCAATTCTATCTCCCTCTTATAGCTAGTGATTCTGATCCCCTGCTGTGCCCCAGGGGGTCGTCCTTTTTATCTTCTTTTTTTAAACTTTATTTATTCTTGTTTTTTTGGAACCTCACTTGCTACACAGCACAACTTGCAGGTGATCTGTTTTCTATAGCTAGCTGCATGAGCTATTGAAATGGCCAAACATAAAGAACATGAGAGATATTTTGTTGGGAGAAATGTTACATACACATAATAGGCAAGAAGTCAATTATGAATAGATATATAAGCATGTCAAGTACACTTAATACTTTTGATATACTTACATTTCTATTTATAGTTAGCTTTATCTTTTTACTTTTGGCAAGTTAGATCTACCTAAGGATCTCTATCTATAATATTCTAGTTGGTTGTGCAAGGAGCTAATAAAAACTCACTAAAACGGATGTTTTAGGTGCGGAAGTCTACTAACACTATCATTTTGGTGGGTTTATATTGGCTTCTTGCACAATTAACTGGTGTGAGAAGTGTGCGTAAAAATTTCTCATCTCTATGTTGTAAATTTTGGCCCTGATGTTTTTAATATATCGCTGCATATTTGTATAGGATGCTGTACTACTATTCAGCATTGGGATATATGCAGCTGGATTGGGGGCGCACAATGCAGAGTGTTGCTTTGGTTTCTTTGGTGGCAACAATGGTGGAGTCCCTTCCAATTTCAGAGGTAGTAGATGACAACATCTCTGTTCCACTTGCAGCCATGGCTGTGGCTTCTTTCACGTTTCATCATTAACTTTTCACGGCCTGCGTTAGCCCCATTTCCATCAAATGCTATACCTTCTGTATTTAAGGGCCATCTGGTTCACCGTGTTGAGAATGTATTTCTTGTATATAATTTGTATAATATCTATTATACTCTTGTATTTATTACTCTATATATCAAATTATTATTTTAATTATCAAATTACTTTTTCAAAAATCAGGATATAAAAGTAATTTCTTATTCTACTTATTTACTTTTTATATTTCATTCTCCTTTACATCATTCAATTAAAAAGACATTTTTTTATCTCTCTTTGGAGTGCTCCACTTACAAAATAGTTTTTGGAAATATATCATACAATATTTTTAACATAATAAAAATGCATTGATGTAGCAAGCCTTTTTTTTGGGGTATTATCGTACATTTATTTAGAATTTTTGAATCAAACTTAAAAGGAGAAATGTCATCACTATTAGGCTAATAAACTTCATATCAATAATAATTCTTTTTTCTTTTTCGGAAAAGGAGGGGGGAGAGAAGCAAAAGACTGTCGGTTTGCTTCTTATTATTGAGTCTTTCTTCATTATTATGTACTTCGTGCTGAAGATATCTTTCAAATGTCAAATTTTGAGCCATAAACAATTTTTCGAAAAATTTTCAGATGTAATAGTGCAAAAAATTCCTCTTCAAATATAATATATTTTTTGAATATTTTTAAATTATAGTCACCAAGTTCAAAAATTTTTTTTCTTTGTCTAGATTATAAGTTACTGATATACTTTTAGGCGTCGTATGTCTTTTATGTCATCTAGTATAAATAGGTAAGATAATTTTATTATAAAAAGAAAATTTGAAGTTGATGGCATAACTACCAAGTATTTAAAGAAAGTACTGCATTTGAAGGATAATTTATTGCAGTGTTGTATGTAATTTTTCCTTTTAAAAAAATTGTATGTAGATACTGGAGCCACCAAATGTGCCAGTTGAGAGAAGGAAGTAGATGTTCCAAAAAAGTTAGAATCTTTGTTGAGCTAAAAAGTGAACCGCTTTAATAGAAATTTTTAGGTTGGATCTACTGAACACTTAGAACATCAGGTTACCATGTAAGGATAGACGTATTTATCTGATTTGACTCACTTTTATTATATTTAGTTAGTCACATATTTATCCATAATTAATTTAATTTAGAATAAATTATTTTTTATTATATAAGAGATATCTAAATTATATGATTTTTTTAATTTTAAAATATATATATACTTTCTTTGAAATTAAAAAATGATCAAAATATTTTTAAAAATAATATTGATCTTTTATTAAAAATATAATTTGTTAAAAAAATGTTTTTAAATATTTATTTTAATATTATTTATTTTGAATTGAAAATTATAAATTTTTTTCTAAAATTTTATTAAATTTATGAATATGTCTTTTGTTTTTGATAATTTTTCTTTTGTCAAACCATTTTCCAGTAAGCTAGATTTAGAAAAATATTAGTCAAATACATATATATATATATAATACTCAATGTTATATAAATAATAAATATAAAAATATTTTAATTAAGATAAATGTAATTGTAACTTATTTTTATTTTTAAGAAAATAAGTGTAACAACTCTCTTGACTTTAAAAAAAGATAATATAATTTTCAAACAAGAAAATAAATGTCATATAATTTTACCATACCTTAAAGAAAAGTGAATAATTTATCTTTTAATTTATTAATTTATTTATATAGTAAATCCATTTAAAAATTTCTTATGGTATCTTAAGCTAGAGTTCACTTAATAGCGGAGTTCTAAGGTGTTCCATATGGCTTTGTATAAAAGTTAAGACTTTTAGTAAATTTGTTATCAAAATATAAGACTTAAATATGTAATGCCATGCTTAATGGAATTGGGCTTCCACAGCCACAGCCCACAATCTAAGTTAATTTTAAATATTATTTTTGGTCCTATATATAAGAATCAAATAACTAACTTACAATGATAAAAAAAGTTAGTTAAAAATAATTAGTCTTCTTAATTTTATCCTAAATAAAAATTATCTTTTAATAATACTCCTATTTAATGTGTACTTTTTTTTTAAAGTAAATGACAACTATTACACATAATTTGAAATACTCATTTAATGGAGGACATAATTGAAATACTATAATTAATATACTAGATATTAGTAATTTGTTTTTTATATTTTAGACCAAATCAACCTTCAAAAAAACCTCTTATATATGAGACCAGAGCTAATATTAATCAAAGATGTTTGTGGGCTAAGTTGATACAAATTAAATAAAAAACAATCCAATAACACACAAGCAACTTTGTTATATGTAGTATGGTTAAGTGGACAATGACAGAAACAACTTTGTTAAAGTTTTCTTAAACAAAGACCCATCTTTATCTGGCGCCTTTGTTTACCCTCCAACTTCTTCCTTAATGGGCCGTCTGGTTTAACTGGAGGAAACGAATTTTATTTTTATTTCTATGTGAAATATTTTTATTATTTAATATTATTTTTTATTACTTATTTACAGTAAAAACATGGGAGTTATTTTTATTTACAAAATTATATTTTTTCTTAATGGGCCGTTCAATTTAATTACAGGAAGCAAATTTTGTTTTTATTTTTATATATAATATCTATTATATTCATATAATTATCATTCAATTATATCTATCACTTTTTATTATTTTTTTAAAGTAGAGTATAAGAGTTATTTCTTATTTACAAAATCTTTTTTTTTTTACTTTTTTGTTTCTATCTTAATAATTCTGTATACCAAATTACTTCTTAAAAGGGTTATTCCCTATGTGTATATAGATTTTTGTTATTTTCTTGAGTCATTGTTCTGCACATGGGTGTTGCGAGTTATGCACATGTGCAAGCTTGTCCAGGACGATGTGTATCCTTATGCCATGCTAATGTTTCGATGTCTATGTAGGCCCTAAGAAAAAAAAAAAAAAAAATATATATATATATATATATATGTTATGGATCCGATAGGGTTGAGAATTTGATTTTTACTAATTTTTAAAAGATCTGAACTCAATTTTTAAATAAATTAAAAATAAAAATAAAAAAATCGAATTCAAATTTCAGAACCTAATTTATTTTTAAATAATGAAATTCAAATCTCGTCCAAATAAATAAGTGGCATGAACATAGTAGGTCTTATCTGATGAATGTAAGCTGAGATTAATTTTCAGGCCCATAAAGCTTGAGCCAAAGTCTGAGCTTAGAATGTACACAATTTTAATTCTAAGTTGGATTCATGGGGTTGGATATATGGAATGGTTTTTTAATAAAATTAAAAAAAAAGATGTAAATAGAATAAAATAATTACTTTTAGTTTAATATAAAAGGAATAAAATATTATTTTATTTATATATTTAGTTGGTTGAAATAATATTTGAATGAAAATTTTGATAAAAAAATAACAAAAATATCTTTACTTAAAAAAAATAAAAAGAAACAAATATTGCTGAGTGGTAATAACAAAGATATAATAAATATTGTATAAATTAAATAACTATTTGATGCATTTTATTATCGCCAACATAATATGGCTATCAAATAGGATTTTTAAGTGATTTCATCTTCTTTTCAGTTTCCTTCATACTACCAAAGAAGGCACAATTAGTAGGTTTAGATTACTTGAAAGCTCAGGTTTAGACCCATAGAATAGCATATTTATGTAGTTTGTTTATTATACCAAATATTTTTTTCTTACGCTTGTAAATATGGATTTCACAGACACAATTAACCAATCTTAAACATCACCCTATAATGGGTTTTAAACTTTTATTCACTTTATTATGATCAATACCTTTGTAGGAAAAAGCAAAGCATCTAGGTGTTTGTTTGGTTTGGTGATAGAAAAAAATTAAGGTCCAAAATTTAAAAATGTAATAGTAAATTACATAGACATTTGTTGAATTTCACAAAAAGTATGTAAATTATTTTATTTTTAAAAATACACAAACCTTTTTTAAAATAAAAAATTACTTTACACTTTAGTCTAATTTTAAATTTTTTGACTAAAATATATTTCATTAACCTAAATACATATTTTGTTAAAACTAAAAAAAAAATAAATGAGGAGTATTTTGGTAAAAAAAACATTTGAACTAAATTGTAGAATAATATTTTGTTCCATATTAAATTTGTATATATTTTGAAAATAGATAAAAATATATATATAATTTCAATAAAATTCAAACAAATTTATGTAATTTAGTCAAAATATAAACCAAAATAAATAAATAAGTAAAAGAACAACATGCCAACTTCTGCTTTGCAAGTAGTTGGCTGGCAGGGAACTAAAAGCATACATACACAGCTACGAATTACCAAATTAAGAAGCTTTCTTGTTCTTTTCTTCTTCTTTTTTTCAATTGTACTTACCTCCATTATCTTGTCTTCTGATTTAAAAAAACCCACATCCTTGTATTGCTTTTTTTTTTTTTTTTTTCATTTAAAGTGGAGAAAGGGATAAAGGGAGCGTTTACACACATAAAGAGCACAAGGCTACTTTATTTCCTTGTCACTTTTCATCTAATTATTCTAATATATTTTTGTTATTAATTTATAGTTCAAATTATCCATTAGTGACCAATTCCAATTTTATTTTCTCTTAGTTGTGTAGATTTGATCTACATAAATTCGCTGATTAATGCTTGTTAGATGTAATTCAAGAAAATTTTGTCACATAAAAGTTATAATTTTTTTTAATTGTCAACCCTTATTTATCTTTAAATAAAATTTGGATTAAACTAATAATGGGCTAGACTTAAATAAAGTTCCTTATGTGTTTACTATCAAACTTTTTAATAAATATATGGAATGTGGAAGAAATTTTTTAAAAGACTAAATAATATGATATTAAACTCCAGAAAATATTTACTTATCATTTTTTATTATAGGACTTAATTACGCAAATTTAATTTTTTTCAGTAATAATTTGATAAACACGCGAGTTAAGTTTTGATAATAGTAAAATCTTGTTATCCGTTAATATTTTTGTTTTATCAAGTGACCTAACGTATTGAAAGGATTAATTTACAATAAATTTATTATTTTAAAAATTTAATATCTTGAACATTAAGTCTAAAATTAAAAAATGATTTGATAAAGTATATCAGAAATTAATCCCTTAATCCCACCTTGTTTGCCTTGAACAAGATTAGCATTGCCCAAATGAGCATTAAAATAATTATAACACAAAAGGTCAAGGAGGAGGAGGAAAAGGAATCATTGGGCCATCCATGGATTTTTGAACCCTTGACACGGCCAACTTGCTTTCTTGTGTTTTTTAAAATACAAGTTTGGGAATAAAGTCTTCTCATCTTTCTTCCCACTTTCATAGTTCCCAATTCACATTTGAATTTTTTTTATTTTTCGATTTTAAATTTAGGCCGCTCAGTTCAAATTTGAATTCAAATGCACATCATATTTGAGATTTGTGTAATAATAAAATAAAATAAACTTGTGTTTATCTGTCAAACCCACCATGTCAATTTTAAAATAAAGATTGGACTAAGCGCTGGCCACAAGAAAATTATAAACAAATTTAAAAAAAAAAAAAAGCAATTGATCAAGTTGGAATATGGATGAATAATATTTATTCATGCTGAAACAGAAAAGATGGAAAGGTCAGGTCAATTTAATTCCATGAATCCAAATGAAATTAGTTCAAACATTCTTATTCCACAAGAGCTCTTTCTTTTTTTTTTCTTTTTTTTTTAATGCCCACCAAGTTATTAGGGTTCTAACAAATTAAAGCAAAATTAAGAGAGTTATGCAATTATGGGGAGGGTAGGGTCTGCAGCATAAATGCTTCCCCACAATGATCTAAGAATCTACAGTTGCACATGCAGTTGTTTTATTGAAAGGGAAATAGACCAACCAATTTTTAAAAGAATCTTACTATGTTGTTTACTCATAGATCATTATCAGATCTGTGTATTTGATAATAAAATAATATTACTATACGGATCAAAAAAAAAAAAAGTTAATGATTAGAGAACTTGATCCTTCAGAACATTGAGTCCTCCATAACATTGTCATATTTTAAAATGGCAAGATTTATATATTTGTTATCAAATATTTTAATAAAAATATAGTATGTGTATTTTTTAAAAATTAATCATATGATATTGAAATATAACATGCATTCATTTGTTATGTTTTGATTGAAAAAACTTGATAATAAACATTTAAAAATTATACTTAAATCTTTTCGTTTCCAAAAAAGAATAATTTTAATAAAAAAAATAACTTTCGACAATTTTGTAATTAATCATCATGTTATTAATTTTTTAAAAAAATAATATGTACATAACAAATATTTTTTTACACTTTCTATTTGAAAAGCAATCCAAACATGACTAGTTCCCATGTCAGCTGATTAAACAAAAATCTTGACTGCTAATTTGGCTTTAACATTTGGTTTTTTCCATAATTGCTGCACCCAAGTAACACTATCTGATGTGTGATAATCGATTACATTAATTTTCAGTTGTTTATACATTTATTTATTATAAAAAGTTATTTATAAAATATATATCAGAAAAATAATATTTATATTCATTATGATATACACTAAATATTTTATAAGAAAAAGCACTAAACATGGATATTATTCTAAAGGGATTTCCAATAATAGCACTTTAGTCGAACATTGATAGATAACTAAAGATAGCAATCACGACTTGAATCTCATTCTTTGGTGATAAGAACAACCACCCCAACTCCCTCAATTCCAACCATCTTTTGAGAACAAAAACAAAAACAAAAAAGAAAAGACAAATTCTTTTGTCATATATCTAATTTTTTCAATTTTGTTTTATAGTATTTTAGTTGTGGAAAAGTTAACCGCTCTTTTGAAAGTTCATCACAAAATATTCTCATTCTCTGATAGCATTTGCAATTATCTACCGAAAGTTGTAATGAGAGCTGAAAGTAATTAACGCACATTAACATATTAAACAAGTTACATTAATTATTTCTAATAATATAGGAAAAAAATGGGATTCATGATGAAAATTGTAACTACTCACCACAAACAGCTAATTAGCTTCCTGCAATATATGGAGAAATTATGTTTTGGCCCTATATAATATTAGATTTTTTAAAAAAGTGGTCCTTGTGTTTTATATTTAGTATATAACTTTCCAATAGACTAGTGACATAATTTTTATTCATATTAAAAAAAAATCTCTGTTTCTGAACGTCACTGATTTAATGGATAACTTCTCTAATCATTTCAGAAACATGGTTATGTCTTTTCTTCTTCTTTTTTTTTCTCTTGGTGGTGTTTAGAGTTGAAGCACTTGCTTTTCTTTTTTCCTCATTCTTTGGCACTGAGAATCTTCGGACATTTGATATTGCGTTAAATTTTACTTCGCAGGAAAGCCAATATAAAAAGAATCACAGTTCTGAGTTCTATTGCATCACATGCATTACTGTTTTGACCTTGTGATTTTATATAGAATATAATCAAATTAATGGCCTCTCACATCACTAAGCGCCACTTCTATCTTAGTTTAATTCAAGTCCCACTTGTAATTAGTTTTACACATATTTGGTTGATCTTACCCCATTGAAGTTGATGAAAGAAGAAAGATGATGATAGATAAGTTGGAACACAAAGTCCAGAGCCCCCCAAAAAAAAATCAATATTTTTCAATAATTAATAACAGTATACAAATGACATATGGTTAAATATACAAATATCTCTCATAAATGTATATATAAAGTTAGAAAGTAATATGTTTATTATAAGTTAGGGTTAAGCAAGAAATAAAATAAATTATTGTTGTTGGAGTAATAATGTTAAGTATATGATTGATATTATTATACATAATTATATTATAATTTTCCTTTTTATCAAACCTAATCCCTAAACCCCCTCAGGGCTGGACCATCGCTCTCAATTATGTTTAAGTAATGCATATAGTTACTGTATAAGCATATAAGAAACCCTATGATTTCCTTATTCTTCGCAACTGCATGTGCTTTTTAGTATTAGCAAATCAAATTTAATAATATGGGGTCAATCTTACAACATGTGACTCTCTGTATTTATATTCCTTTGGCTAGGCTGTGCCTGATAGATCCACTTCAAATTCACGACGATTCATAAAACTGTTATTAATGTAATGCCTGCAGTGATCTTACTTTATTCAGTACACCATCCTAGTTTGTTAAAAGTAAATGATCTAGAAAGAATGAAAGAGAAAGCTCCCAATATCACACACACACAAACACATATATGAGACAATATAAACTTAAAATGAGAGAATTTTAAATGGAATCATATCTTAGGAACTTTAGCAGAATATGGGATATATTTGCTGTGCCTTCAATAATACTCAACACAAATTAAATAATAAAAAAATTATATTCAAATATTAATTAATTTTATTTGCAGATATATTTTTAAAAATTAAAGTATAAGATACCAATATATATATATATATATAAGACATATATCTTACACGTTAATGTTGCAATCATATATCTATTTTCCAAGTAGGAAGATTAAAAAATATCTTAAATGTGTGGATGGTATAAGACTATAAGTAACAACACCCACTAGGGATTGCATTAAATGAATGATGAAAATCACAAGTAGAAAACAAGAGAACTTTAAGATAGGATTCGCGCTCGGTCAACTTTTGAGATCATATACTTGTGACCATATCCATAATTGCGCTAAGCATACTTCCAATAAGGAGATGGACCCATATATGCACTATATATAATCAGAATTGAAATAATGGCTATGGTAGCTGGTCACACTGTCAATGATCAACATCTATATATGCATAATTTCCACATTGAAAAGTTTTTTAAGATAAGTAATGGATTTAAAAAGTATAAATAAATATAAATATATATATTATAGTGTTTAGAAAATTTTATTTTTAAAATTTATTTATAATAAGATAAAAGAATTATATTAATCTTTCTTAAAGTTTGATTAAATAATATTATTCTTGTTTTAAAAATATATCCCAACTCTCCTAACATTTAATATATATTACAAAAATATCATATCCAATTTACTTTTTTTGTCAGTGAAATTAATTTCGTATACAATATATGTTTCTTTTGAAAAGAAAATTAACATTTAATCATCTTTATTATCATATTAAAATTAAAAATATAGTCTTATATTGAAGCTTAATTAAAAAAAACTTAATTAACTATGTTTATTATTATATTAAAAATAAAAATACAATCTTATATTGTGTAAAAAATTAACTTTCACTGATTAAAAAATAAATAATAAGAGGAACTTTTTAAATAAATATCAATATTAAAAAAATCAAATGATACTTTTAAAATAAAAGATCTATCAAATGCAATTTAATTAAATTTTACAAGAGTATAATTTACTCATTATTTTAATATAAATAAAATTTATTTAAAAAATATCTCTTATCCCACTCTTGCCTATTCCTGGGCTGCAGATTGTCTTGAGATTAGAAGAAGATTCATCGTGTGTTTGTGTGTGTGGGTTTCCTTGTCTCCACCATATATAACCACTCCTTGAAGCCATAACCACTCCTCAAAGTCCCCATAAATTTCCAATGTTCCAAGTCAAGTGCACCTTCACCAGTTGTCCCCCCCTTCTTTTTTGGTTGCCCCACCATAAAGCTAGAGAGCACTATCTTGTGTTCACCCTTCTGTACTCCATCACGTCAAGACCCACCCATCCATTACTCATTTGTCAAAGAAAGAGAAAATATTGCACACCGTATGATACTTATCCAAGACTTGGCTTTTTTTTTAATCTCTCGTGTGTAAAGTTATAAATGAATTGATATTTTAGTTTTTTTTTAAGGTGTTTTCTTTTAATTTAACTTTTTAAAATTTTAACATTTTATTTTAATTTTTAAATAGTCTCATTTTTTAATTCAGCTCTTATGTTAAGTTTCATTAATAAATAACTAATAGAGATAGATAATGTAGCTTAATGTTAAGCTTGTAGTGTCGGTAAGCACTTATTTGGCCCTAAAAATGATATTATAATGGTTAGATAATTACAAATGCCACCATGTTGAGTTGTTAGTTTCATATCACATTTTAGGGTTAGATGATGTTACTTAATAGTCTCACGTCATATCATGACATTTATTTCAATTAATTATTTATTAACGCGACTTAGCGTGATGAATAAATTGCAAAAAGTACCCTTTAAAATATTGAGATGAGACATTAAAATTTTATCGAATCAAATTAAAATAAGGTGTCATTTTTAAGGATCCAAAATATCTATTAACTCAGAAATTAATCAACCAATTTATATAGCTAGAGAGAGATAATTTCATGATATTGACCTAACATGAATGTCTAGAATAATCACCGTTATACTGAATCCAGGCCAATGATTTTAAAAAAAAAATGAAGCGTGGGTTTGATTATAACATTTTGAAATTTTTGTAACATTGATATTCATTTTTGAATGGGTATTTTTATCTTAATACAAGAGTGCCATAATTCAAAATTATAAATATATATGATATGATATGATGATTTGTGAGGCGGCTAATGAGATTCGATAAATCATAGAAGAAGCTGATCAAGCCAAAAACAACGTCAATTCCTCATTCTAATCTTTATGGTGTGGTCAATCCCTCCACTATAATTACTTGTTTGAAGGAAGCTAAAGTACCACATGCATCACAAGGTTCACCTAAACAAGCCCAATCTTGCTATATATATATATATATATATAATGTCCTTTTAAATTATTGCACCTAATGCTCTCCAATTATCAGTATAAATAAATGAGAATGATTGGATCAAGATACTTTTTTTTTGGTTGAATAATTACATCTAATTATTAAATATGTTTAAACTATATGTATATGTATATATATATATATATATATATATAAATCTTTACACACCTTAGCTATCCAAATTAAACTCGTCGATAAGTTGTAAAATTAACTTAAATAAAATAGACCTGGGATGTTCATTTTTGGTTTATTTTTATTTAGCTCAAACCAATTGATGTGAAGTAGTTGATTATGATGACAATTATATTAGTAGTTTGGCTATATATGCAATAGTTTTAGAAAATGATTTCTCTTTTTGTTTTCATATTAAAAATTATAAGCAAAAGATGTGTGCGTACTAGCTAAATTTTCATATTTAATTCAAAATTTAAACAAACAAAAATTTGATTGTTTATAGAGTTTGATTTGCATATTAAATAACTGTATTTTATAATTATTAGTACTAACTAAATGTATAATGATTTTAATTAATGTATTTTTACTTATAATTCTTTTGTAAATCTTTGGATATCATAATGATATATATGGCTGAGATGGAGCAACGTTTGATGGCATTGATACAACTAACATATGCTTTGCAAGCAAAAACTGATAAATTAAGGGATGGGCATATGGCAGCTACGATGTCTCAATTTCTTCAAGCAATGTGAGGGATGGGAATAAATGTAAGATTGTATGGTGTTTGCCTACTATGATTGTTGGAAACGAAATTTTATATCTATAGATAAAATTTAAGCTAATATACAAATAATAATAATGGATTCTAACCTCTATTCACCTTTATATTATAAACATTTTAAAAAAATTATTTTATAGGCAGAAAGATTCAAGTGGAAAGCCTATTCCAGAAAGGAATGGAACATCCATACGTCAGACCCTCTGGCTCTTATATTGAGCAGAGTATTACTTGAGCTAAAATTTTTGAACATATTATAGAGTTTTATTATCTATATATAGAATAGATGTGATTGTAGGTCCAATGAATTTTGAATTTTCTTTTAAATAAGATTTTATCAAAATTTTGGGTTCAAATTAAACCCAACATTGCAGAATTTTCTAATAGGGGAAGCAGATTTTTTGGGGGGGGGGGGTGAAGGAAGCACTTGGGCAAATGACAAAAGCAGAGTATGTCATCCATAATTGAAATACTAAAATGCATGATGGCTATTAGCAACAGAATTTGAATTAATTATAATTTCTTATATATTTATTATTATATTTTGGTTAATAAAATTATAACATGTGCAAAATTTTTGAAAAAAATTTAATTATATAAAGTTAAGTTTAAAAAATATATAATTATATGTAAAATTGCAGATTCGTTATATTTTAATTTAAAAATATAAGAAATTACATATAAATTTTTTATATCAATATTCTAATTAAAGTTTATGAACAGGTTTTTGCATATATGTATTTAGTGAGCAAGTGGCCAAGGTGTAATGTTACGTTATATTTACTTTGTTTTTTAATACATAATATTACTTTGGGGTTTAGTACATGAGAAGGACTATATTGCTGATGCTGCTTCATCCACCAAGCCTTAAAAAACAAAATTTGAGATTCTTAAAGATGGCGTATTAAGGTTTCCAAATGATTTGGAACGAGTGTAAGTGGGTTCTTCTCCACTCGATCTTTTTGTCAACTAAACATATAAAAGATGATAAAAAATCAACCTATATCATACTTTATCTTATAAACTTTTGTATAAAGTTGGTCTATCGATGTCATTGTGTCACAAGAAACTTATCGCAAATACCCTTAATTTATTTGCCATGCACGGACTCCTTTTGAACCGCTTAAACTACGAGTAATGAATTTGTCAAATGTATCCAAACTGATTTGAACATCACCTAATGATAATATTAATGAAATTAAACAAAAATAATTATTTTTGCATATAAAAAGTAGGGTTTATTGAAAATTGAAGTTAAATTTTGAGAGAGAGAGAGAGATAAGTATATATATATATATATATATAATATTGTCAGCTGACTTGGCTCGAATTCGTTTGTAATAATACACTAAAACAAGTTGAGACGAACTTTCCATTTTTTAAAATGGGTTAAGAAAAAAAAAATGTTTAAATTCATCTATTTTAACTTACAAGTTAAATAAGTAGACCTAAAAGCTGTGGATTTACAGTCTCCCTCAAATATATTATGAGGTATAACTTTTTTGCTTGAACAATTATGTGTCTTTTTTATACCAAAGATTTGTATTTTCATTTTCAGAGAATGAAGAGGAGAAATAAAATTGTCATTCCCATTTGAGAGATATCAATTCATATATGAGAATATTGTTCAAGGGAATCATAATTGTTATTGATATATCCTTTTTGTAAGGACAAAATGAGAAAAAATATATCCATTATTTTTCCTGGAGTAATAATCTCACACTTTGTTTGCTCTAGCTAGCAACAGCACCCAATAAGGGGTTGAGTATGGATCATGATCCTAAAGTTAATTGTCCCATTCAAAGATGGTGTCAAGGCTAATTGTTTATTAATTTTCAGCATATAAATATACTCTTTTGAGATTATAATTACTTGGTTTTGATTAGTAAGGCACTCAATTATCAGGAATCATAAATCCAACTCAAGATTTTGTCCTTATAGCATTATAAATGTATTCACTTTGAAGTCAAAAACTCCCCCAATTATTCCTTCAAAGAGCCTAATTAATAGCGGTTGTAAAAAATATTTAAAAATTGAATATTATTTTGTTAAAAATTAATATAAATGATACTGAACAATAATTACATTTGTTTTACTTTTCAATAATAAAATTATCTTTCAGCGTCTATACTATATTTTCCAAAACATTATATTTTTTTAATTATGATGTAATAATAATTAAATATAGAAAAATTAATTAATTAAAATATTAATGTATTTAATAATTAGTATCTCTTAAAAGAATTAATTTAATTTTTAATTTGTGTAATTAAAGAATATTATTAAAGTAATCAACCTATTAAAATAGATAAAATATTATTCTGTTTTTTGTACTATTTAATAATATGATAAACATTGTACCATATTATTCTGTATTTAATAATATTGTTTTATATTTAATAAAAAATATTTTTCCTGGAGCAAGATAATCTCACACTTTGTTTGCTTTAGCTAGCAACAACACCCAAATATTATCATCACAAATTACCAACGATTTGATGGGCAACAAGGGGTTGAATTTGGATCATGATCCTAAAGTCAATTGTCCTTAATTCAAAGATGGTGCCAAGGCCTAATTATTTATTAATTGTCAGCATATAGTTATGCTCTTTTGAGATTATAATTTGGTTTTGATTAGTTTAGGTTCTCACTCATTAAGAATCATAAATCCAACTCAAGATCTTGTCCTTAGCTTTATAAATATATTTACTTTGAAGTCAAAAACTCCCCCAGTTATTCCTCTAAAGAGCCTCTTAATAATTCAAGGGTCTGGCACTGGCGGTTCAAGAAATATTTATAAATTTTGATTTTATAAATTAAATGTTATGTATTAAAAAGTTAAAATAAATAATAATAAACATTACTTACGTGTGTTTTACTTGTTTATAATAAAGTTATTTTTTAGTGATATCATTATGTTTTGAAGAACATTATATTTTTTTAATTATGATGTAATAATTATTAAATATAAAATGATAGTTATAAAATAATTAATAACTCTTAAAAAATTAATTTAATTTTTATTTAATTTATAAGTACAATTATAGTAATAAATATATTAAAATAAATAAAATATTATTTAATATTTAATAATTATTGTATAATAACTAGAGCACATGTTGTTCTCAAAAACATAATATCATCACTCATTATCTTTTATATTATTTATCCAACCGTATTTAAGTTTTTTTAATTATCCAATTTCATTTAATTTTTTTGAACTATTATCTTATTTATTTATTTTTTTTTTATGGGATTTTTTTCTTGTTAATTTAAAAATATAAATGGAGAACCTAAGAGTTATATGGGACGTTTTAGGAGACCATTATTTCTGGGGCGTTAATATCCCATAATTAACCTAAATCTCCACTCATACTAATTTAAAACATTATAGGACGTTTATTTCTTTTCCATTATAAAATTATTTTTAATAGTATCATTTCGATAGTTATTTTAACAATTCGTTTGACAGAAATATATCCCATAAAATTATAAATAATAAAAATAAATAAATAAGATAATATTGAAAAAAATAGATATAATTTGATAATTGAAAGATAATTTTAAATAAAGTTGGATGAGTATAATAAAAAATAATTTTGTTATTAAAAATGATAAATAAGTGTAATTAACGTTCATTATCCCTTATTTTAATTTTTTATTAAAATGATGTTTAATTTATCAAATCAAAACTCATATATATGTGTGTGTATATATATATATATATAAGTATTTATTTCTAAATCAGTGTAAAATTATCGGTTAGCAAATCCCTAGGATAGATTTTTTCTGTTTCCTTGTCATACAAGCCCATACCTTTGCGGGCATTTCTATCATTCTCCAAGAGCGTGTTTGATATTGTGAATGGAAAAAAGAAATGTAAAAAATAATAATAATAATTTTGTCAATTGAAAAAAAAACATTTCTACTTTAATTTAAATTTAAAAAAAGATTGATATTGTTGAGTAATAATGAATAATGATTATAAAGATATAATAAATATTATACATAACTATATAAAGAAAATATATCTATGTAATGTTTTTAAAATGGGCATCAAATTAATAGACACACTAATTTATGATTTATTAGTTTGACTATAATTAAATCATACTTCAATTGGTCATAATTAAATATATTTTTTAAATTTTATATATCAAAATTATAATATAACAAATAAATATTAATAAATTTTAAATATCACTAATTATTAATTTTAAATATTTATAAATAAAAATTAGTAATTTTAGCCAAATATACTAATATCTGAAAGAGATATTGTTAGAAAAAAGAGGATGATGAAAAATAATATAAAAAATGACTAAGTATACATTTTTTTTTTATATTCTCTCTCTTTTTTTTTTAATTTCTCTTTGTTTTGACCCTTTCCTTTTTTTTTACTACTTTTTATTTCTAGTTTTTTAAATATGTTCAAGACAAAATGAGGAATGATCTAAAAAAAATTCAAAACCAGTTAAACTTTGAATTAATTTAGTTTTAACAAGTGTGGCTAGTTCTTGAACAATTTTTTGGTAAACTAATTTTATGAGTTAACCGAATTAATTTAGTGGTTAATTCACCAATTTTTAACTAGTTTAGTCAATTCCGATTATATTTTAATAATAATGTGTCTATATTACAAAACATCAAACCGCCCTACTTCTAATCTTCTTCCCAATTTAATATTATGGCGTCAGTGTTGAGATCTGGCCTACTACTATTTTGCAATATTTGAGTGATTACAATTCCGTACATTTAATTAAAAAGCCGCTATTTGGTGTCAAAAATTGAAATTAGACTGTAAAATTATAATTTTAATATCTATTTTATTGGAATTGGAATTAATTCAAAATTTTAAAATTTATGTTTGGGTCATGTAAAAAACTTAAAATATAACATTGTAATTTCAAATTAAAATTCAATTTTATTGTTTAGATGAGTGATAAGTATTAAAATAATAATTAGTATCCGAATTGTGATGATATCTTCCTCTGCTATTATAATTCGTTTATACAGTTTGTTTTGCAATTTGCTTTTACAGCAAGTTTAGAAGAATTTCAGCAAATACGTCAAAAAAAAAATTAATATGAAGAGGAAGACATTAGATCAATGAATTTTAACTGGAAATTGAATTAGTAGAAACACTTATTTATAATTTGTTTGTTTGATTATGATTAAATTATGGTCAAATCAATAATAATTAAATATATATTCTTAAAAATTATATATTAAAATTATAATATAATATATAAATATTGATAAATTTTAAATAATACTAGTGATTAATTTTAAATATTGATAAAGAGGAATCGGTAATTTTAACTAAATACTTTAATATTTGAAATAAATGTTATTAGGAAATGAAACATGATGGAGGATAAATATAAAAAATAACTAAATATATATATTTTATTTTTCTCATATTAACTTTTCTTTCAATTTTTTTTATTTCAATCTTTTTTTTTTTACATTGCTTTTTATTTTTAGTTTTTTAAACTTATACAAGATGAAATAAAAAAAAATCTTTAAAAAATTTAAAAATCAATTGAACCTTAAATTAGTTTAATTTTGATCTATTCAACCAATTCTTGATCAATTTTTTAATAAGTTAATTTTAAAAATCAACTAAATTAGTTTAGTGACCATTTGACTTATTTTTAACCAATTCAATTAGCTTCTCTCAACCTTAATAACAATGTATAAGATGAAATAGCAACATATTAAAAAAAAACATTGGAAGGTAATGATCCTGCTAACAAGTGGGCAAGTAGCAATCTGTTTGGGAAAAACAAACGAAATTTGTAAGTCCATCATTACAAAGATTATTACTTTTTTTTTTCCTCAAAAAAATAGGGCATTCTCAAAGGCATGAAAAGGAAGGATGATGGTAGTGGCACTAGTTGTTGATTATAATATCAAAATTAATGGTATATGGTGGTAGGTAAAAAAAATACTTGGGGGAGGCCATATTTAATTTTACAACAAGTTGTATACAAAATTTATTATATGTAATTTTATAAGAATTTATATACAAACTTTATTAATTTTGGAATTATAATTTTGTATGCTGAGGGTAAAAATTAAAACCCCCTTTTACAAATTATTTTTAAATTTTATAGAATTGGTGTATAGAATTAGAAATGTAATTCTAAACAATAAATCAAATAAAAAATTAAAATTATTAAGTCTAATTCCAATTCCAGATTTCAATTCAGGGAATTCATTAAAGTTATATTTTCAATAAAAATAGTTTGTTCTTGGATATCTACATGATCACACACGACCATTGACTAAAGCTGTTGCTTTCAACGTCAATTTTGGGCCTCCCAAGGGCTGCCCCAACGAAGCTTCGAGGATGAAGAAAAACCACAGAAAGTGAGACTCTCCTTAGCTGAAAAGGAATCTTATTTTTGGATTTAATAGGGCCATACCCACATGACATTATCTTCTTATTTTTCTCTTAAATGCCAGATTAATTAGATAAAAATTACAAAAAAAATTATATACAGATATTGATTGTTGCTTAATCAATATATTAATTATTAAAATAAATCTGACATTACGAACTTTGACAAGGAAAAAAGTACAATATCTATGAAGCTTATATTGTTAAAATCAAGTAGAGTATTTATTATGTGCTTCTAGTTATACGTCGCACGTTGTTGATTTCTTTAAGAAATGTAAAAATGAAATAAAATAAAATTCAATATTTTGAACAGGACAAGACATATTCTTTGGAATAATCTCATTGAGCTTTCTAGATATATGTGACCTTATGAATAGGTTAAAAACTGTAGTTTTTTTTTTCTCTAATTTTAAAGTGAAAGTATCATAATCCATGGGTTAAATTTCCCATCAAAATATTGTCTCAAAACCAATAAAATTTCCCTCACGACAATGCTTTTGCCTCTTTGGATATTTGTTATACTTTTTCTATTTTATAGCAGTGCACAAATCACAGTTTTTTCTTTTTCAAATTAATTTAATAGAGATTCTACAAAATATATGGTAAAATTTTGCATAAAATAGTATTAAATTGTCACTATAACCAAACAGAAATTTCATAGTCAAGAATTAATAAAAAAAGAAATTGAAGTTAAAATTGACGAAGCCAAAGAGAATTCCATGAAATGGGAAAACAGGGAAGGGTCCAAAGATTCTTGATATACACGCCAATTGATGTCAACATATGAATTGTTGACCACTAAGAGTCACCCCATCTATATAATATACCTAACCCTCTTACTCACTGTTTAATTTCTAGTACATTTACTTCTCTATTAAGGAAAGGTAAGCTATGGGAAAAAAAAAACAACTTTCTTTAGATTTTTTTTACATGTAATGTGTTTTAGGGAAAATTATATTTTTAGTCTTTATAATTTTATTTAATTTTTAGTTTAGTTATTATAATTTAAAAGTTTATAATTAAATCTTTTCAATTTTGTAAATTTTGTTATTTAATCTTTACTATTAAAATTCTATCAATATTTTGCTAAATTTTATTAATGTAATTAATTATATATTATTTTGACACTCTAAATATGTATTGATTTCTGACAATAAAAGAGGTAAGAATATAAATAACAAAATAAAATTAACTTACATATATAAAAAAATATTAACAAAAATATAAAGACAATGACTAAATTTAAAATTATCTAAAATATAAAGACTTAATTATAAATTTTTAAAGTATAAAGACTAAATTAAAAATTGAGTAAAACTATAAAAAATATAAGTATAACTAAAAATTATTTAAATTAGTTGAGCCAATCTGCATCGTCAATCCATGGATGCATCTCTCCCGCATATGGAATTTGTCAATTTGATCCTAAATCTTTATATTTGATAATAAAATAATGTTTAATTTTGATATTTCAATCAAATCTGTCCTTAGATTAATTCGCACATGTCTTAGTTAATTAATTTTTCTTTTACTTATTCATATTATTTAGATTAAATGAAACATAGTTAAGAAATTATCAGATTGAACTTTATTTGTAATATATTTAAGGAAAAAATACATTTTATCTTTCCAACTATTGAACAATTACAATTTATGTATGTTAACTTCAAAATATAACAAAATATCCCTCTGTTAATAAAATAAAATAATATCAAATACCTCCATGTTAACTAAAAGTTAACATTTTTTTTTATTTTTTAAAAAATATGAAAATATTTTGCTATATTTTAAAAATAGCATGCAAATCTAGGGATTGTAAAAAAAATTGTGAGGCTCACAACAAATTTTTTGTTAAAGTATGAATAAACAGTGCATAAACAATACATAAATAATATATAACCAATGCAAAATAGTATACAAACAATATAGATAAGGCAACGTTATAGACAGTGACAAATAAATAGTATTTTAATTCACAACTTATATATATATATATATAATAAATTGATATACTAAAGTTATAATTTAAAAGAATGAAATATATTTTATTATACGTAATCAATAATCATGCACTACCTCCACTAGATGAATCAACTAGAATTATATAGAACTATAGCTTAATTAATTGACACCTTTAATTATAAGCCACTTTCATTATATATACCTATCCTATCTCTTAAACAGAATAATGCTTTTTATGTCTTCTTCTAGATGGTTGGGCAATTCACCTACCTAGTATATGATCAGCTAAAACAAGAAAATTATATTTTAAAAAAGGAAAACATTTCAGTATATTTAATATTGCTTTGTGCCAAAGGTTGAAATGAAAGTGGGTATGTCATTGGTCCGAAGGCTTGAGAATCATAGCAAAGCAAGGAAAATGATAATTTTGATAATATATTATTATTATTATTATTATTATTATTATTATTATTTAGTAGCTAGAAAGTCTTCCCTTTCCCATTGATAATAATTTTGATAATATATTATTATTCTTGAGAATCATGGCAAAGCAAGGAGTATTCTGTTGGTTTTGAAGAGGACAAAAGGGCAGAGTCAAGCTTGGCGAGCCAGCCAGCCGTCTCTTTGGCCCAATGCTGAATCATGCCAAACCACTTCAATTATATATGCCTGACGTATCACTTCAACAATGCTTAGGGTCATCCTAAGCAATATATATATTATTTTTATTTTAATATTTTAATATTACAAAGTTTATATATAAACAATTCGGATTGTCTCCCCTTAAGTGTAAATCCAAATATGGATTATTTGCTGCTTTAAGAGAATAACAAATCTGAATTGTCTATATAGGTTTGGAAAGTAGAGATTTTTATTTATTTTTTAATATTAATCATTTATTTTTTTATTTTGAATGAAATAAAATACATAATAAAAATAATTTTTCCACTCTCATAAGACAAATAGTTTATTTGATTGAAGTTAAAAAATTATTTTTATCATGTATTTTGCTTTATTGAAAATAAAAAATAAATTGTTGGAATTAAAAAAAGAGATATGATAAAAAAACTGAGATTTTACTCATAGTTTTTGCATTTTTTATTTTCTTACATAACAACATGGAGTTTAGACGCCATGACTTTCTATTTTTGGCAAGTTCAAGTTTGATTAGGGTTCGAATTTGAATCCTCAAATTTTAGAACTGACTTTAATACGACCAAACTATTCATACATGATGACCTTTTGTAAACTATCAAAATCTTTTATTACTATCTGGACTAAATTAATGATTTAAGATCTTGCTTGTATTTCATTACACGTCTTAGCTTTATTAATCTTATATATATATATATATATATATATATCAAGGGTGTCTTTTTTTTTTTAAGACTATTTTATGATTTTTTTAATTTATAATTTTATATCTTCTTAAATATGATCTTAAATGTTATTACATTATGTATATTGTATCGATCCTATACAATGATATATAAGATGTGACCAAATATGAAAGAAAAAAAAATATCACAATTATCTTAATTTAGAATTCAGCAATAACTCGTGTCAAATTATAACGTGACTTTTTTATTTTTATTTTTTGGCCATAAATTATAACTTGAGTATTATGATAATGATGTGGGCTTTCTTTTTGAACAAATTTTTCCATGTGGAAAAAAGGCATGTTTACACAGAAAAGTATATGGTCCATGAACATTATTTCTTTGACCAACATTTTCAGACTTCAAGTTATTGAACAATATTAGTTTTTTTTTAAAATAAATTAGTGGAACAAGTAATTAGTTAACATATTTGAACATGGAATTTTGATCAAGTTACATTTAATTGTTCTTCAATGATTTCAACCTAAACATGACAATTTAATCTTCTCAATTTCAACGAGTGAAACCCCACTTACCAAATCTCTGTTGTTTAAAAATATAATAAAAAAAATGTTGGTGGTTTCTCCTCCATGCTGAAAAAAAATTAATAGTAATCTTTTTCATTTACCTTATTAGAAAAATAAGGGTATAAAGGTAATTTTAAATAATCAAACTCTTTTTTATTTTGTTCCCTCTTCTCTTACTTGACTTCATTTAACTTGCTTTTTAAGAACATATTTCATTTAGGTTTCCCTGAATTGATGAGACACGGCAAATTTCTCTCATACATTTGTGTAAAAGTATTATTCTCTTGTATCGAAAGAAAATGTGGGGTCTCATTAAAAAAAACCAAAAATATATTTTTTAACATAGTGAAAATTCCAAATTAAACTTATGATTTTTATTGTCCTTCAAACGTACACACATAAGCATTAAAATATGCTTTTTTTCCCATTTATTAATTTTTTTTGGAGTAATTAGCAATATTCATAAAACAAAATTGATATAAGAAAAGTAGCTAAAACTTCATGGGCCATTTGCTAGTAATTATGGAGAGAGAAAAAGAAAAGAATTTTATATTTTATCACGTTTGGTGGTTAGAATTGAGGAACTGAGTAATACAGCTCCAACAAATTCATCCTTTAAATTATACATGCACATCAAAACTATTTATAAAATCTAATTTATAAAAAATTTATTACATCATTATTGTTATTATTTAGTATTTTATTATTTTGTAAGAAAGATATTTTGTTATTTGTTTAATATTTTTTTATTTCTGTATTATTTTTATTTCATTAAATATATAAATTGAATGAAATTTTTATTTTTTTATATTATACAAATATAATAAATTTTATTTTATTCACATTTTTATTCTTTTATTTCATAATAAACAATTTTGTTGCAAACCCGAAAATAAAATTTGTGCCACTATGCATCTTCGAAATAACCTCCAGCCTCTTTCCTAGCTGGAAAATAAAAGCAGGTGGACCCCATGCAAACCCTGTTTGTACGTCAAAACCCTAACTATTTTTCAATCCATCCAAACGCTGCCCTCCAAACCCGACGGCCACGCCCTCCACTTCCACATTCACCCTTTTCAATTTATTATTTTTTATTTTCTTTAAACAAAAAAAAAACCCAACTTTGAAGTTTCGGAACAAAAACATTCCCGAAAAATACAACAAGACTCGTCGTACTCGCTGATCACAGTCTTTTCACGCACTCTTCCTCCTTAGGCTCCTCTTCTGCCACGTCAGACCCCATTGAGCAGTTGGCTGCCATTCGGAGCGAGTACTCGTTTATTACACACTCGCACGAGTTCGTAATATTTGATGACTAATAAATTTAAATAAATTGCAGTTCAAGCTGAACTGTATATATATAGACAGATAGACCTTCACTATTAAATACATTCACAAATTTTACCCTCTGAATTGCAAAATTTGCGAACGGGTCCCGTCAACTTCATTTTAGAGAGAGGAAGAGGAGAGAAAAAGATAGAACCGAAAACACAGAGAGAGAAAGGGAAGAATTACGAGACTAGAAGGAAACTCTCATTGGGAAATGCCGGAAACGGAGGGGCTTCGCGGACGTGACGCCACGGTGGCGTGAAATTTTCGAGTTAAGTTGGCGGCTGCGAACACCTCCTCCGGCGACGGCTACATGGGTTCCGGCCAGATTGCCGGTGGTGGTAACAATGGTAGCGGTAACGGCAGTTGCTGTGATATGAGCCTCAAGTGCTGGTGTAGGTGGAGATTAGAGCACCAGCACTACTATAACCGCTTGTTTTCCTCTGGTTTCGTCTTCTTCTTTGGGTGTTTCCTTTTGTTCGGATCGATTGCTATCCTCTATGCTTGGCTTGCTTTCTCTCCCTCTGTTCGTACAGGTCTCTCCTCATATGGTTGTCAGGAGGACAATGAGGGTTCTTGGTCAATTGGGATTTTTTATGGTGACTCTCCCTTCTCTCTAAAACCCATTGAAACTGTAAGTCTGTTCTCTTTCTCTTTCATTTTCTTCTCTCTTTCTCTCCTTTCAGTATCGCTTATCTTTCTCTTATTCTTTCCCCTGTCTCTTTCTATGCACGCCAGTATTAATTTCCCCATAAATGCCGTTTTATAAAAGAAGGGGAAGCAAATCTTGGCAAGCTATTTTTTTTTTTCTTGTTGATTGCTTTTTGTTTTTATTTTGTGAACTATGGATCATGATTTTGGAAGACCCTCTTTCATTGGGTTTTCAGACTAGGCTTCATTGATCCTTGTATTTTCGCAATCATACAAAATAAATTTCAATTGGAATTTTTTTAGTGATGGGGGATTGCTGGATTAGTTTGTGTTCTTTGGATATGATGGTCCCAATTGTATGCAGGCGAATGTGTGGAAAGATGTAAGTGCAGCTTGGCCGGTAGCCAACCCAGTGGTGACGTGTGCTTCAGCTTCTGATGCTGGTTTCCCCAGTAATTTTGTTGCCGACCCTTTTCTTTTTATACAGGTATCATCTTTTTGCAACTGTTGGTTCCTTCATATATCTTTGGTTTCGGATTCTGAGAAAAAGTTATAAACGTTTACTTTGCTGTTTTTTATTCCTTCTGTACATACCAGCGAAGTACCATTTTATACATACGGTTTTGGTCGCCAAGTTGATGTTTGGGCTCCATTGTCTTGAAGTCAAAAATTAGATTTCTAAGAGGAAAGTGAGGCATAATATATTATGCTATCATTATTTCTTCCAATTTACTTGCCTGTTTCTGGAAAAAGAAAAAAAAGACTCTGGCAGCTTCAATATAGTTCTTTTCCCATGGTTTTGGGGTATGTTTTACTCTGCTGAAGTTCTAGAAGCTAGAGACTTAGAGGGTTGCTAAAGGGGAATCTATTACCGCTGGTTAGAGATAAGGTGTTTTGTGACCTAACTAGATGTTATGTTTAATTTTGTCAGTATACTTTGTATGTGTTCTTAGTTCTGATTTATGTGTCCCAGAAACGGAAAAAACACTTAAAAGTGAGATTTGCTATGACTTGCTGCCACAGGATAGGGCTTTTCAGATTGAAAGCAGTGACCCGTAATAAATTTAGATTTGATATTTTTCATAGTTATTGTTATTTTGTTGATGTAATTATTTACTTAAGTGAGAAGGTCTTGAAAAGGGAGGTCGAGAAAAGCCTGATTGATAGACCTAAGGACCATCGTGAGATGAAAATTTATGGCTAGACAGCCAGGAAATTAAAAGTTAATAATTTTACACATGTAGTAAACTGTTATCATGCTATTGAATGTTTTTAGAAAAAAGAAATCATATTCATTTGGCAAGGATAGTTGTTTAATGCGATAGCACTGGCATGAAAAAAAAATTGCAATAGTTCTGTCAGGAGAAAACTTGAAGTTTCTGGTTTTATTTAGAAGCTATGAGGGTGATGTAATGAAGGAATAGGGATAAAATACCGTATGAGGTTAAGTGGACAAAGAAATTATTGTGGAAAATACAGTTTAGTCTCAGATATGATGTATCTAATCCAAGGTTGAGGTGGATTGAATTGATTTAAGAAGGCCCTATGTAGCCATCATTTTTAAGAACTTTGAGAATTTATACTCCTGAAAGTTTAAATTTCTGTTACCAATGGGAAAGGATGCTGTGTGTTTAATACTTGCTTTGATTTCTGGGTCCAGTTGATATTCTTGCATTTAATATCTGTAACTCTCAATGTTTAGATCTTTTGAAGGAAATAAGTTGTTCTGCTGTCAAACTGAAACCTTTGCTTGGCCTCCTGAAATGTTGGTTCCTGAAAATCATATTAGCTTAAAGATTTCTGTACAAGCTTCAACTAATTGGTATACTGAAAAGACAAGTTGCAAACAGATAGCCTTTGCCCATATCTTTGATTGTAATAAGGGGTCCTCATGGTTGCCCCATGTCAATAAATAATACTAAAACTAGTAGAAATGGATCTAATTATGGGAGTTTTCTATAGTAGTTGCAGTTGTATGATGTTTAACTTGCTTTTTTTTTCCTTTTAATATTATATTTGGTGGAAAAAGTGGTATGTATTTGATTTACATGAATATCATCAATTTGATTTATCCTCCTTTGGACTGTCTTATACTTTGGTAAGTTTGATGAGAAGATATGTATCCCATTGGGGTTCTTGGATTCTGTATTCTTCATCTTAGGAAGCCAGGTGAGAAGGTAATTTCATATTTGAAGCTTTCAAAGTTTAATGATGATAGGGCTTCCAAAAGATAAAGCAGAAAGTAAGATGTAGTTGAAGTACTTCTTTAGGAGGATGAACAATTATACACAGTGATCATTTGAGTTGTTTATGTTTGTTTTAAGTGTCTTTCTTTTCTGTGAAAATTATGGTAGGCGAACTGAGTAGTACTACATATTGGAGAGCCGAAGGAACTGTCTGTGGACTGGTTTTGATAAAAGTAGTAGGACCCTTTAATCTTTTTTTTTTTTTTTTGAGAGTGAAGAAAGAATTTCATTACACAAAAGGGGAAAAAAGAAAGACCCCGATTACAAGGAGGAGCAAGAAAGAAAGGAAATTACAGCCTGAGGGAATGAGATAAGTCAGTGACTTTGAGAGTGTGTTGAGCTAATGCTAATACTTCATTCACCAGCTCATGAGCTAGGAAGGAGGTATTAGCAAAAAGATTAAAGGACCCTTTAATCTTTTGTTAAGTGCTCATGTATGTTTACTCCCTGAAAAAAAAAATCAAAAAGAAGAGAAAAAGAAAGAAAAGCTTAATCGAAGTTCTTCTCTATCTTCTTTTGTTGGATGACATCTTAATTTGGCTTCTTCTTTTTTTGGCTTCTTTCCACTGTTAATCAAAACTTATCTGCTGCCCTAACTATCAGTTTATCAGTCGTCTCCTATTGTACTTCATAACAAATTCGGGCATCATTAAGTCTGCAATTGAGATTCTATTGACTGGACATAACAGATACTGTCTGTCAGCCTTTGGTCCTTATACATCTCATTCAAGATTTTATCTTTGAATTACTAAGTTTGTGTGATAGACACATTGTTAGATGCATTCTGTTCAAATTTAAAATTTTAAATTATGTAAAGCTCATAAATACTTGTGTATGAATGAGTTATGTGAAATCTTAACGGTAAGTGGTCATTATTTAATTTGCAAGGTTTTTTGGGGCTGTGAATTTTCTAGTTCCTTAGTGGGTAATCGCCATGAGTTTGGTCACTTATACTGATATCACATTTCAGGAAGATACCTTTTACTTGTTCTACGAGACAAAGAATTCAGTCACTTTAAAAGGTGATATTGGAGTAGCAAAAAGTACTGACAAGGGAGCAACATGGCAACAATTGGGCATTGCTTTGAATGAGGACTGGCATCTTTCTTATCCATTTGTCTTTGAGCATCTTGGCCAGGTAAAAGCTCAATTTATTACTAATTACCACATAGTACTTGAGCGTCTGTAGAATGCTGCAACTTTGGTGTTTCTGTGGCCTTAATTTTCTGGCTAGATAAATTGACCAACAAAAGTTAATATTCTCTTAATTAGATAAATCTGCAAACCTTGTACCTGAGGGAAGATTTTGAACTACATGAAATACTCTATAAATCAGATCTACAACGTTAACTTTTGGGGTCATGTGTTTTTAGTTAATGCCTTGGAAATGTTGGTCCTGAGAAAAATAGTGTGTTGTTAAGGTTATGTTTTCAGTTATGAACTTTAAACATTAAGGTTCACTTACTTCATTAGCTAGTCATTTGAGTTTGTAATAATTGTAATCTTCATTTGTTTCTTTTGTATGTTCAGATATACATGATGCCTGAAAGCAGTAAAAAAGGAGAACTACGTCTCTACAAAGCAATTAACTTTCCTTTGCAGTGGACATTAGAAAAGGTCCTGATGAAAAAGCCCCTTGTTGATTCCTTAATCGTCAAATATGATGGAAGGTATTGGCTTTTCGGCTCAGATCATAGTGGTTTTGGCACCATGAAAAATGGACAGTTGGAGATTTGGTATAGCAGTTCACCTCTTGGTCCTTGGAAATCTCACAAGAAAAACCCCATATATAACGTCGACAAGAGCTTTGGGGCTCGCAATGGAGGCAGGCCGTTTTTCTATGAAGGGAATCTTTATCGTATTGGTCAGGACTGTGGTGAAACATACGGGAGACGGGTGCATGTCTTTAAGATAGAAGTTCTTACCCCTGAAGAATACAAAGAAATTGAAGTACCCTTGGGCTTTGCTGAGCCCAGCAAGGGTCGCAATGCTTGGAATGGTGCTCGATACCATCACCTAGATGTGCAGCAGCTGCCATCTGGTGGCTGGGTTGGGGTTATGGATGGGGATCGTGTTCCTTCTGGAGATCCAACTCGGCGGTTCCTTCTTGGTTGTGTTTCAGTTGCAGTTGCTGCTATTCTCATTGTGGTATTGGGCGTATTACTTGGGTTCGTGAACTGTATTGTTCCTTTCAACTGGTCTGTGCAGAGCTCAGGGAAGAGGTATTTTGCTTCCTTGGCTTGGGAAAGATCAAATTTGTTCTCTTCAAGAGTAAGACGGTTCTGTAGCCGCTTGAACAGAGCACCAACATTTCTCCGCGGTAAGGTAAAGCATAATACTTGTGCTAGGAGGTTGATTCTCATTACAATATTTTCAGTGGTGGTTGGATTAATGTGTTTGGGGGTTAAAAATATCTATGGGGGCAACGGTTCAGAAGAACCTTACCCCTTGGAAGGACACTATTCACAGTTCACATTATTAACAATGACCTATGAAGCTCGTCTCTGGAATTTGAAAATGTATGTGAAACATTACTCCAGATGCTCTTCTGTGCGAGAGATTGTTGTGGTGTGGAACAAAGGAGTCCCTCCCAAACCAACTGATCTGGACTCTGCAGTACCAGTGAGGATCAGGGTAGAGGAAAGAAACTCACTTAATAATCGGTTCAAGGTTGATTCGTTGATAAAGACACGAGCTGTCCTAGAGCTTGATGATGACATTATGATGACATGTGATGATGTGGAGCGAGGTTTTAAGGTGTGGCGACAGCACCCGGATCGGATTGTTGGTTTCTATCCTCGGCTTATCGACGGGAGCCCCTTGAAATACAGGGCAGAAAAGTATGCTCGGACGCATAAAGGGTATAACATGATTCTCACTGGTGCAGCATTTATTGATTCTCAAGTAGCTTTCGAGAGGTACTGGAGTGAGCAAGCCAAGCAAGGGAGAGAAATGGTGGACAAGTCCTTTAACTGTGAAGATGTGCTTATGAATTACTTGTATGCAAACGCAAGCTCATCGAGGACTGTGGATTATGTTAAACCAGCTTGGGCAATTGACACATCAAAGTTTTCTGGTGCAGCAATAAGTGGAAACACAAAAGTGCACTATCATCTGAGAAGTCAATGCCTTGTGAAATTTACAGAGATGTACGGAAGTTTGGCTGGTCGGAAGTGGGAATTTGACAGTAGGAAAGATGGATGGGATGTATAGTAATGGTAATAGGAAGGAGGTTTTCTTAGTAACAGCTAGGACCTTTTCCCAACTTTTGTATTTTTAGATTTATGCTGGTATAAAGTCTTTGTCCATACTTTTTCTACCTCGCAGAATTTAATGTGGGGGGATTTTAAATAGATTCTCCGCAACTTGTAAATTAGTTTTGTAATGGCATTTTTGTGTCTTAATTGTCAAATGGGTTTTGTAATGGCATTTTTGTGATTTTGTTGTCTTTTTAAATTTGTGTCTCCAACCCCAGGTGTGATTTGTAAAGATGTTAGGATAAAAGGTGGAAACATGCGAATAAAAGAGAAAATAAGTTTAGGTGCAATTATATAGGTATTTTTTTAATGAGTTTTTAGTAAAAAGCAATGTCAATGAAAGATTTTTTTTTCGACAGGTTAACAAGTTTGTACGTCATGTGAGTTACCTAAAATTCATTTGTCCCATTACAATTTAAGATAAAATGGCATTTAATTTTCTAATGTTTTATTGGATCATTATTTAATTATCATGTGGTATTTTATAATTAGATTTTAATTACATATTAAAATAATTAATAACTTTATTATTAAATATTTGTTTCCCTTATATCTTCATTATTTTATCAGTATTTAGAGGCCATTGTAAGAATAGAAAATGTGATTATTTTATATCAGTTAAAGCCATATTTAATATTTATTATATTATATAAGTAATAAATATAAAAAAATTTTGTCAAAATAAATATTTATAATTTATTTTTTATAACATGAGGGATCAATGTAGTGTATTTTTTTATTTTATACGAGGAAAGTGTAATTTATTAAAATAAAATAGGGTGTTGTATGATATAAGCATCTTTTAGATTAAAAAAAATCATGATAACTAAGTTTACCATAAAATATTGCTTTATACATCGTTAATTAATTATTTAATCTCAACTACTATCATTTTTTTCCTTCATGATTTTGGCCTAAATGCTTTCAAAATATCTATATTGACTGAAATATTTTTTAAATGAATTAAAATAAATAACAAGAAGTGTTTTTTTTAATTATATGTATTTACCCTTGTATTGATTATTTTTAGAGAAAATTTTGCCAACCTCCTTGAAGTTTGATTCAACTATACCTAATACCTTTCGTCTTAGAAGTTATATTTGACTTTCTTAACTTTTTAATATATATTATAGAATTTTTTTAAATTTTATTTTTAATAAAAATTTTTTTGACATCGTGAGACTATAATTTTACTTTTAATATAATAGTAAAGGTAGCTAAGTTGATGATAAACTTTAATATAAAATTATAATTTTATTTTTAATATAAGAACAAACGTAGGGAAATAATTTTGTTTTAGAAGAAAACATATATTATGTAAAAAGTTAATTTTATTGATAAAAAATAAATTGAAGGAGAGTTAAATATAATTTTTAAAATAAGGGAGGTATTGATTACAATTTAGCCAAATTTAAAAGAATTCAGTGTAATTTATTTTTATTTTCAATAAATTAATTAAGTACATACGTGCCACTTTCTAATTTATACAAAACAAGAAAATTATGATACTTGAAAAATGCTATTTAGATAATTTTATATAGCTACTAATAAATTCAAGTGATACAAATTAAATTCTTTGTATTAAATCAAATTTCATCATAATTACTAGTGACTTAGCATGCATTAACATGCATATTAATTTTTTAAAATTTATTCTTTAAATAAGTAGAAATTCTTTTGTATTTTAAAAAATAAATGAAAGAATAAAAAATTAAATAATTCCTTACCTTTTTTCTTATATAATAATTATATAATTTTTTTCATACTTTATCTATCTATACTATAGATGAATGATACGAGGAAACCAAAATCATATATATATAATGTACAAAAATTCCCTAAACATCAAGTTATATGCAAAGAACTTTTGTTGTTTGTGAAGTTGTTAGATTATTAATGGACAAGTGACATGTCATACTTAATAAAGTCATGTGAGGTCTATATGGCGTTTGATATGGCATTTTATTAAAGGGGTCATTTGATTCATGTTGCAAGAAGGAAAAAGCGAAAGAATACATTGCAAAACATGTTTAGGTGCATGCTTCTTATGTGTTAAGGTTGCAATCTTTGCAATGGGTTTGGGCATAGTGAAGCATGCGAGTGTAGCTATGTTTTAGAGATAAAAAGCAAAAACCCCATTTTGCCCTTGATTTGAAAAAACTCCATTAGGTTGTGGTCTCGTTTTCATGCTTGAACCACCCATCTGATGATTCAACAACCACTTATTTGACTTAGAATTTAAGCATCGACGCTTTCTATGGATTTAATGGCAACCTTACGAATAAGAAGGTTAACATCTTGAGAAACCAAATGCTAAAATTCCTATTCGTCACATATGACATCCTTGGCATTGTAGTTTTAATGTGAAAGTTAATGGTTTCAACCTAGAACCAAAAACTCAACCTTGTTCTTAACCTTTGGTTTTTATTTAATAGTTCAGATTGTTCCAACTCATTCGAATAGATCCCATAATGACAAGATTCAATCCCATGGTGGGTTGATCTAAGAGACTACATTTTAAAGCTAAGGTTGGATAAATTGATTGAATAATTGATGGAAAATGATTGGCAAGATCCACTGCCTCTTTAACTGTGACATCGATGGATTCCTTAGCCTCCTTAATGTAGAGGGCACTACCCCCTCAAGTTTTTTGATTGTTGAGTTTGATAGATTAATGAAAACTAGAGAACTTTTTTTAAATACAAATTTATTTTATTTTATTTTTAAATCAAGGGTATTTTTGTCATTTGTTTAGCCTTGGATTCTATTCTTTTACTATTTTTATCCAATTAAACATAGAGATGCAAAGGCATTCTCATTTTATTTGAAGTCATGCCAAACATGAATAATGTAATTTCTTTTACCTCATCATTTCTTTTACAATTATATCACTAAAAACTCACTGAATCAAATGGGTCCTAAAGACTTAAAATGTATAGCTTAAATGAAAAGAGCAAAAGAAAAAGAATGTCAATCTATTAAGCCTAAATCGCTTATTCTCATATGTTTCATTTTTTTTATCATCAGGATACTCTTTTCTCAACTTGTTTATCCTTTTTTCACATTTGCTTTTTTAGTCATTGGTCTTCATTTTCAATACATCCTCTAATGCAATTGTCTTTGACCTAGGCACTAGGCATCTTTGATTTAGGGCACAAGTTTTTGATTTAGGCCATAGGTTCTTCGTTTGCCATTCTCACAAATTATTGATACAATTAGTTAAAGTACACATTCTCTCCTTTTTAGTTGGCTAGGGCTAAAGTCTTATTAGAGTATGGATAGGCATTGAATACACGAGGTCATTTAACAAAATAATTCCTTTGATTTGTGAAATATACTACTTTGTTTGATTTTTTTAGTAAAAGCTTTAATTTGTGTTAAAATGTTTTTTGTTATATGCAAACTCCGACAGCATATTTCTTAATCAGAAATTTTCAAGGCGGAAACCATGAAAGCTGGACATTTGTTACACATTTTTGGAACTTTCTTAAGTCTTCTTTGATTTGATTGCTCTAACAAATTAGTTAAATATTGGAGAACATTTTGTGTGATTACATGTTTTAGTTTCCTTTAAGTTGCTGCACATGTTTTGGCATAAGTCTTCTTTATGCACCTTTTCTTTTTTTAAAATTGTTAGTTAAATTTTTTTACCTTTCTAATTCCATAAATATATTGATGTAAGATGCAATTTCTAAAAGTGCTTTGCTTTATTATTTCCACCAATTATGCTTTTGGTAAATTTTAGTTTTAAATAATGATGAATTTGTTTAGATATGAATTATATGACTAATTCAGACAATGTTTCTCTTATTTGCAATTGGAGATGGCTACCTCCAATGTTGCTGATAGCAATGGCACTATTGGTCTGAGGCTAAGAAATAAGACTTGCTTTTGTGGTAAGAGAGCATGCATCAAAATTTTTGAATCCAAAAAGAATCTCAATGGATTGTACACTAAATGCAAGGATAATTGATGCAAATGCTTTGAGTGGTTAATGCCTTGTACAACACATAAAAAGAGAAGTGACGTTGGAGCTATCAAAATCATTGGTGATGTAATAAGCACATGTGGGCATAAAATGATGGATCTAAAAATAAAAAATAGAGATTGTAGAACTTAGCAAAAAAGATACTAAAGTAGAATGATTTCTAGTAAGACTAAAAATGATTGTTGTTATGTGGCATCTTCTGCTTATGGTTAACTATGCTCACCATCATCACTAGGTGTTGTAAGTTGACCTTCACACTATGCACTTCCATTGTCTGCTCGATCATGAGGCATCCATTGATTAGCTTCTTCCTATAATTGCTTGCCTCTATTTTCCAAGAACAAGTATGGTTGGTCAACATTGCTATCAAGGAAATCACAGCCAGTCATGTCTCAGTCTCAATCTTAATGTCTCTTATTCTTTAGCACTTTTAGCCTTTTGCTCCTGTTCATCTCCCTTAACCTCCATCTCAACTCTCTATCTAGAAGGTCAACGCCAATGCTTGTTCACTAGATACAACTTCTTGATTATGATACTTCACATATATCTGTAATGCACTATATTTCTTTATTTTAAACTTCTTGAAGATCTTCATTACATTGTGGTCTGACATAAGAAGGGTTAACTTTACTATGTCCTTGTCACCAAACTTACACCAAATGTTAGGAAGTTTCTGTTTTAAGAGTATAATATTCAGAAATTAATTAAAAGGAATTATAGAGAATTAATGATTTAATTTGGAAAAATAAGAAATTATTATGAGAAATTTGAAAAATTATAAAAAATAGAAATTTTTAAGAAAAATGATTTTTTTGGTATTTTGAGGTAAATAATAATTTTTGGGCAATTTTTCTTAATAAGAAAATAAATTTAATTGTAGATTTGGATTTAATTGCAAAAAAAATTAATTTGAGCTCTTAAATTAGTTTAATTATGCTAGGAATAAATTGTAAAAGTCTAAGTTAAATTTTATTAGAGACCTAACTCAATTAGACTTATTTGGCCAAGCCCCAACTATTAAAGACAAGATCCACTTGGACAAAAGTGTCCTTAGGTTAGCCATCCTTGTTTAAAACCTTAAAAAAGGGGTTGCACACTTTGTTTTAGTCAGTTGAATATTTGGGCAGCAGAAACACCAAATAAGTTTTGCATAGAGAGAATGGGTTAGAGCTTCTCACCATTTTGGCTCCGATATACACGCTTAGAGGAATATTTATCTAAGGTAAGTTATACAAAAATTAATCTTTTCATTTTTCTCTTCATTTTGGTATGATTAGTTTTTCATTTGATGGATTTTCATCTAAACCCTAAATCTGAAAATAGGTGTTTTTGTGTTTTCTAACATGATTTTCAGGAGTTTGAAATTAGAGGAACTATTGAGTAAGTTTTTTCCTTTATTTTGAAGTGTATATATGTTGAAACTTGGCTTCTATAACTAATTTTTGTATTGGTTTCTATCAATGTGCGAAATTTGTAAAGATTTAGTGTGAGCCATGTAATTTTTAAGTTTAAAGGGATCAAATCTGTACATTAAATTTATTAGTGGTTTGGACAAGTATTTCTAAGTAGTTCTTAATGATTGAAATGAATGAGTACATGATTCTTGTAATGAATAATGACTAAAAGTTAGATTGCGGCTAATTTAGGATCTTTAAAGTGTTTGGCACTTGTTCTTAGCTTTTGAGGAATTTGGCAATTAAGTGAGGTAATAAGGGATTTTAATTTCATGTATATGTCCAGGTTAATCTTATAATTGTTGCACCTATATGTTTTGCATAACAAATGATTGGTTTGGCTACTTGTTGTTAGGCTATGATTATGTCCATATGTAGAGTTGTGATTATACTTCCACCCATGCATTGTACTATAATTATGCATTAAGTCGTGATTGTATTCATTAGAATACATTGAGCAGTGATCATGTTCAATAGGAAGTTGGTGTGATGATTATGCCATTTTTCCTCTGTTTTTAGTCATTAACATGTTATATATAATTGCTAATATAAGATAGTAGTCATCGGTAGTCAAACTTGTTTATTTGCTAATTTAATTTGCTTGTTATGATTATGATATTTATCTATATGAAATGCATTTATGTTGGTTAATTTGCATATATAAATGAAATAATGGGCTAATAATTTCAGGTAAAAATTTTTTGGCTAAGAAAAGGAAAAGTTAGTGGATGACAATCCCCAGTGTAAAGTCTTCTGTAGAGATTATGCATTTGGACATTTTGATTTAGTATAAATGCTAATTTTTGTAATTTAATTTGTATAGTATCATTATTCATTCATATTGCCATATATAGGTCTTTTGATATTTTGTAACATGGAATTGAACCCCAATGGGAGTTAGACTTTAATTTATATGGAATCTAATGTAATTGCATATTATTGAGCAATATGAACTGGCACGATGTATAGAGGATTGCTTTGCCGATAAAAGGATATGGTTATGATATTAATTGTCTTTTTAGCTTTGATTTTGTCATGTGATTTTTTGGCTGTCACATATGTTTCATCTGTGATTGGGGATGTGCCATAGTCAATTTTGTATTTGAGATTGTTTTATAGTTTTGAGGATAGGAACATAGTCAATTTGTAACAACCTTAACTCTTAATCATGCTAACTAAATATAATTATACTCTTAATAATCAATACTTAAGGTTTAAAACACTACTAGTTCACTAATGGATGAAAATATAGAAAAATTTGAACCTTCTAATGATTAATAATCACTAATTCATATAATTTAAAATATCTAAATTTATAATAGATTTAATTTTTCATTTAGGACTTTCAACTTATTTGCAAATGGATCTAGAAGCACAAAACTCCTATATATTCATTTACAAGTAATTACTTATCATTAACATAGTGAAAACTAGGATTTACAAGCTAAATTGGGGTTTGGGAACTTAGGCTCACCTTGAAAGAACTTAGCTGCAACCAAGTTAGCTTTTGGAACTTTTAAAAGCATTAGGTTACACTCACATCACAACCTATACGTTTTTCACTGCAACTTAATTGGATTTTGTTACTTTAAAACCAAAAATTCAAACTTGGACAATGACCTAAAAGATCCATGTTGCGGCTTAGCTCGTTATTGGAACAAAAAACCTAAATTTTCTTGATCCTTGTTGTGACCCAAACTACCAATGCTGTGGTGAGGTGCTCCTTAGAGCTCATTGCTTACAAAAGCTTGTGTCTTACTATGGCAAGATTACACACTGGAATCTCCCAAGGAAATTTGCTCAATTTTCATTGCAACGAGACCTTCTTGCACTGCAACGAGATTGCTCCTTGGAGCATTTTCACCTTAATTTTTACGATTTGTGCGATGACCAGAAAACTTGTGCCATGGCATGCTTCACTTTTATTTCCTTTTAAACTCATTTTAGCCATGACTCAAAGGTGTTTGGCTGTGATTTGATTAGCACCTAATCCTAAATACTTAAATCCATGCTCCAATTCTTTGCCACTACTTTTACTTAAGCTCTAGGATCCTTTTATGGCAAAAATGTATGGTTTTAATTGCATAGAATTCTTATACATCTCAACTTGCTAACTTTCTTTATTTAGGGGCCTAAGGATTCATTAAACTAACTAAACCTTACCATATATTAGTAATTTACCCATATGACAACAAAGGTACATGAAGCCATGAGTGGTAACTTCAAAATGTGTATTTTCCTACCAACTAGCCTTAAAGCACTTTGAATGAGGTTCAATGAACCAAATAAACATGTTCTTATCCTCAAAACCTCAAAACAACTTTAGATGCAACATATGACTATACAACATTCCTAGAATCACCTAATAATTTCTCATGATAACAGAATAGGCTGAGGTATACCTAAAGGATGAATCAACTCACAACCAACATGACCTAAATAACTAAACCATATTCCTCAGGCTCCTAAACTACAATTAAACCTAAAGCAATAATTGTTCAAGTACAAGCATCCATTTTACTCTTTATATGACAACAACATTCAAGAGCTACTTCTAAAATCTCTAAGTAACAAATCATAACCTAGACTATGTCTTATAAATTCCTCTAAATACCTTAAGCAAGTGTAAAGAACATATCTAGACTAGCCTAAATATCTAAATCTTTTATACCAATAGTTCGATCATTAATTTTACAAGAGGTCATATAATTTTAGGGTATTCATTAGTAATCATCCTAACATAATCACAAACACCAATTCCATGATGGCTTATTGATAATTCCCAACTATTCATGTTATTGTACATATTTTTCTCTCAGTAAATATGACTTTAGCCTCCACTTCTAGGGTAAATAATACATCTATAGAAAGAAATGAACATACATAGGATGAATAGTTCTAGACTCAATGCATACTCGAAAAAAACCATAAGCTTTATCTTTAATTTTTGAGTATTTTCATAGCTAATCATACTTGGTTTTCTTAGGATTCAGGTGTTGAAGAGTTTGAAGCAAATTCAGGAGAGAAAGGCTGCAAAGTGTTGAAGTCAACTATCTCGCCGCGGCTGGATTCACTGCGCCGAGGCGGGAAGCTCAAATATTCGAAGGAAGTGTGCTGGGTTCATTGCGCCGCGACGCAACATTCTACGTCGCGGCGTAGCCTCAGACAGAACCAAAACTCGCCGCGACGAGATTGTGCTTGTGTGCGCCGAGGCAAAAGGCAAAAAGGCCTTCAAACAGAATTAAAACTCGCTGTGGCACATAAAAACCAGCCGCGGCGCTCAGTCAAGTAGAACTAAAATTCTCCGCGGCGCAAGTCGAATTAGCTGAACGCAGCGTTTTATTTCTAAAATTTCTGAGGGTTTGAAGCTTCTTATGGCAAGGAAAGTCGAGGCAGCCGTCATTCTGGGTTAGTTTTGAGTTATTTCAGAGGTGCAAGGGCTGAGGGAAGAGCTAGAGAGCCATCTTAAAGCATAGAGAAACTGGAGATTGAAGATTGAAGCCGAATCCTTGTGTTCCTGAGTTTCCTCTTCATTTCCTCTGTTTTGTTCATAGTTTCTGATGTATTTGATTGTTGCTTCAAGCTTGACTTTGGATTTTATGATCATGTATAGCTAAACCCTATCTAATCTAGGATTATTTAGAACTCTTGTATGGATTAGTAGTAGTTCTTTATTCTAATTCTGCAATCAATGATTCATACTTGTTCACTTAACTTTATACTTCATGCTTTCTGATTGATTAGCCAACATTTAGATTGATACAATACCTTACTTGAACTTGGGAAAGGAAAAGGGAGGTTAGATCAAAAGTTGAGTGGTGCGAGTGCTTGAAATTCGTTGAGGTGAGTGGATAGCTGTGTTATTGAGATAGGAATATACTTAATAACCTCACATGGCCCAGTTAGGTACTGCACTCATAGGTTGATCTTAGTTAATCTTATAAGGGATTATAAAATTGGCTGAGTACCCTATACACTATTTGGAAAAATATATATAGGAACAATAGAATTCTAGACTAACATGTATCACCATGGAGAGCAGAAGGAAATGAATGTTGAACTTACTACTATGAAGTACAAGAGGACCAATAATCCTAGATTCTAATATTCGCCGGGAAATCCAAATCCTAACCTAGATTTTTACATAGCTTCAGAATCATAAACAATTTCCGTTAACATCAACATTTAAGAATTGATTTGCTTGATTTAAATTAGGGTGTGAATTTCAGTACTTGGCATTGTTTTGACAACAAATCTTCAAGGAAACGATCATTTCTTATCACTATATTGCCTTCATGATACGTATACTTGCGTGTACGCTTCTAGGAGAGCAACACTCATATTATACAATCAGTCTCTATACTTTGCAATATATGATGTAATGTGGTAATTATACAACATATTAAGCAATACTAACAAGTCTATTATACAAACCCAAGGCATTCAAATCTATATATTATTAAACCATCATCGTAGGCTTCTGTTAGTTTTTTCTCACTATTAAGAGTTCCAATCCTTGAAAATATTAGCTTACAACCTATACAATTTCAGTAACAAGAGGCAAATTATATATATATATATATGTAAGTATGTATGTATAGATTAATCAACATAATATATTCTTATATAGAAAAAATACCAGAAGCATCAATATAGTTAGCAAATGAACTAGTTAAACTATCAGTGACTACTATTCTATACTAGTAATCATATACAATATGTTAATGGCAAAACATAAAGGAAAGAGCCTGTCCACGGAGACAACTCCTTATCGAACACACTTACGACTCGATGCATTCCATCGAGTTTGGTTACAACTTAGTGTACAATTATAACACAATGTATAAGTGGCAGCTTAACCACAACTCTACCAAGGACACGATCACGGTCCAACACAATCAAGTAGTCAACCAATTATTTAGCATATAAAATATATGTGCAACTAATATAAGATCAAAATGAATATATACATAGAATTAGAAACTCCCCAGTTATCTTAATGAAGTTCAATTATTCTTCTTCTAACTACTAATAAGTTCCAAAAGGCCTACCAAACTTAAGACAAGCATATTTATCATCATCTAATCAACATTAGCAAAAGAGTTTGTTATCCTTTGATCAATTTCATCAAGAATCTATTAGAAATCACTTATCCATATTTCTAAAGAGTCAGTTACATTAATTTAAGACCAAACCACCATGAACCAATAATGGGTCACTTCCAACATCTTTATTTTCATATATGTTACAATTATGCACCAAAAGTTTATATAAATGATGAAAATTCAGCACATACACGTCACAAGATAATAGGAGGCATTTACCTAATCCTTTAATGACTTCCAAAATTTTGATCTGAGTTATCTAGCCCAAAAACTATAGTGGTTCACTCTAATTTTCTTGTATTTTCAGACAGTAGTATATCTCAACCCAAAAATCAGTCATTGGGCTAATTTTTATTATGATAACATATCAAAATAGGGAAAAGTACTTACTCATTAGTTCTTCTAGCCTTAACCTTCAAAAATCATATAAGAAACAACTAAACACACACTTTGAGATTTTGAAATAAGATAAAAATTCACTAAACACAAAACTAATTAGACCAAAATGTAAAAGAAGATGAGAAGATTAATTTTTATATAATTTATATTAGCTAAATCTCTCTCTAATAGTACAAATCAGTGGCAAAATGGTGGTGAAATCTTAGCCTCCCTTGCATATCCAAATTTTTCCTCTTGAGTCTCTTATGTTCTTGCATAATGGGGGATAAATGCTATAAAAATTTTAGGATTTTAGAGAAAATAGGCTGATCTAAGGGCCTATGGTGCAATTAGGTCCATTTCCTAGGTATTGGACCATGATTAAATGGGTTATGTTTCGTTAACTCAAGTTGGGCCTTTATGAAAATGGTTCTTAACATAAATGAATTAATTTTAGGGCCTAAACACAAAATGTTAATCTTCTCTTAATTAATAATTCTCTAAATCAAACCTAAATCCACCATTAAATTTATTTTTTAGTTTAAAGTGGTCAAAATTACTATTTGTCTTAAAAAGCCCAAAATGATATATTCATATAATTTATTCTAAAATTTTCATAATAATTTTCTATCTTCTATTAATAGATTACTTAATTCTCCATTATTTTTCTTAATTAATTTTCAAATGTTACACAATTGGTCTATTGAAACTTAATCAAGTGGTCTGAGGTCAATAGGTAGTGAAATGTATATTTTAAGTTGTCACTTAAGGGTTCATATGCCATTTTGCTATCATTATGGGTGTTGTGTTGATATGATCTAAGATTTGATTAGTCTAATAAATCTTCAAGTGCTTAAATGATGTAAGTTCCTAAATTGAAGACTCTGGAAGGTTGTATTCTTTAAAAACCATGCACTTTAGTCATAAAAAAAGGCCTAGAATTTAATTTAAGGTAATGGCAATTAGTTAAGAGGCATGTTTAAAAGTTTAGGATTAGTAGGTAGTTAAGTCATAGCTAAAACACTTTTGAGTTATGGCTAAATTGAGTTTGGTGAGTGGTAGAGGATAAGTGTGTTGCAACGTAAGATTTCTTGCTATTACACAATTTGTGAATTTAAAGGAGATAGGTTCCCAAGAGCCATCTCATTACCATGCAAGTAAACTTGGCTACAACGAGAATCAAGAAGAGGTGTGCCAGTGGGCTCCCAAGAGTTGTCTTGCTATTGCACGGGTAGACTTGACTGCAGCGAGACACGAGTGTGTGTGTGCTAGTTCTTGGATTTAAGCATCACCTCACTATGGCGTAAGCATATTACGAGAATTGTGTAATGTGTGGATTTTGCCCCAAACCAGAGTTTAACTGCAACGTGCATCTTCCAAGTCACAATATAAGTGTAAAATTAAATTTTTAAAAATTACAGAGGCCAAATAGGCCATGACCTAACCATTTTAAACCATGACCTAAGTCCTAAAATCCATAATTCAACTATAAAAACATGGTTCCTAATATATATATGAGTTTTTATGCTTTTTATATGTCTTTTGAATAAGATAAAAAGTGTTAATGAGAATTTTGTCTTTCTATGAACATGAATCTTCTTGTATGTCTTGATGGTTAATGTTAATTATCTAAAGGTTCAAATTTTCTTGTATTTTAATCTATTTCTAACTCATTATCTAAATTAAATCTTAATTATAACTGATTAGAAATACAATTGTGTATAATTAGCTTAATTTTTAATTATGATTGTTATAAAAAAACTTTTTAAAAAAGTTATAGTCTCAAATACAATTAGATAGTCCATGTTGTAGTTCTCATATACTATTTTTCCTTTCCCACATAGGCCATGCATGGAGAGTACACAAGCCTCCATTCATGCCAAACCTTCAGGGTCATTATTGTCATTTCTAACATCCTAAAAAGATTGAAAAAAAAATCATTGTTCAACATATGGGTTACTAGATATAGTGATGAGAATGGATTATTGCCATGTTCAAATGTACACATTAGTACAAATTTGTAAAAAAAAATAGTATTCCCAACACATGGGACCATAGACTTTATTAATGAATACTTCAATGGAGCATTATGGGACTATAATTCATTATCCACTAACCAACCATTCCTTATAATTATAAGGACAACAAGAGAGAAGATAATGAAAGGTAAAGAATGTCTACCACTACCAACTAATTCAATGGACTATAAGAGTGGAAGATGGAGAATCCATGCCTTAAATTGAACTCTTATACTCGAAATTGAAGACATCTAGTAGGTTAAGTGTGAAATATGACCACCCATGGCCTTTGTTGAAGATGAATGCATTGGAAGACGTGTTGCTAATGAAGTAAATAGCATATGAGAGTGGAGGATGAAATGAGAAGTCGAGAAAGGGGCATCTTGATGATTGAAAATAAAGTGCATCAAAATATAAGGGCTTTAGGCTTAATAGATTAACATTTTTCTTTTCACCTTTCTCATTTTAGTGGTAAATTTTAGGTTCTTCATAAAATGTCATAGTAGATGCCAAGTAGACACCACTTGGCTTCATTAAGTATCATATGTCATTTCTCTGTTAGTGATTTAACATATTCATCAATGGCAGTAGTTATTTATACAAATATAAAAGGCCAAGGGGGTAGGTGGTTAACTTTTAAAGGTTAAAGGTCCTCTACATGTGACCTAAAGTTCTATGTATTTTAACCTATGCACAAATGCATCAACAACATGGGATTGAACTTCATGTACTTTTCATGCATGGAACATGGAAGTTATGGAAGCTAGATTTGAATAAGTAGATGTATCGCTAGGTGGCATAATGTTGGTGGCTAATGCAGCAAAGCCCCCAAAAACTAAACATAGTCTTAATACAATTTAGTTGAAATAAATAACTTAAAATAACAAGAAACAATATTATAATAAATTTTATTCAACTATCACACGCTATCAATCTAATTTATTAAATAGGTAGAGTTGATTTATCTAAAATCTTTGTAAAGGTATACTAAGGAAACACAAAATTATTATTAAGAAAATGTTAAATTAATAAAATAGCAATATAAAGTAATATTTGTGTTATACAAGAGGATTATTTGTTGTAAATATTATAATTATGTGGATGTTCATATTATTAAAAAAAAGACTTTGTAGAATCTCTTCTAATGTTTAATAACATATATCCTATAACTATAAAGGATTTAAGTTATAGAATTATATAAATTAATTTTTTTATTTATATTATTATAACTCATTGATTTTTTTAATTAAAAGCTTATAAATAGATGTTTTATACTAACGATGAAGGATTTAAGTAAATGAAAATTTTCTTTTCTTTTCTTCTTTCAATTTTCTCTCTTGCTCTTTATTGGATCAATTTTTTTAATTACGTCAAAAATTTTAAAATGATTTTTGGAAAAAATATTTATTTGGGCTAAAATTATAATTTATGAAAATATTATTTTTGAACCAAAGTTGTTTTGTTTGTCTAACTTATTTTACATAGGCTAAAATGTGTTTAAATTATTATAAATGAAAATATTATATGATCTGGTTTTTTTAAGAAACTTTTTTAAGGATTCATATGTGAAATTTTTTCAAATAATTCAAGGTTCTAATAAAGGAAAGATTTTCATTACCTTTAATATAAAATGATTTTAATATACATGCATTTATAATAATTGGATCTTAATTTGACATTGATTATTTTCTTATTGGCATCAAAGCTCGCCGTGGTTATTTGTTCTCTTAATTAAATACACCTTTATATATATATATATATATATGGAAGTTGTAAAGCCTAACTTTGAAAAATGATAAACTTATAGTCTAAATGGTGGAATTCTTCCTAAATACATATGGAAGTTGTAAAGCCTAACTTTGAAAAATGATAAACTTATAGTCTAAATGGTGGAATTCTTCCTAAATTGTCATAAAAATGTCTATATTAACCTTTTCTATTCTTATAAAAATG